>PVLC010006494.1:0-24665 GCA_004027655.1 Graphiurus murinus
GGAGGAGGAGGAGGAGGAGGAGGAGAAGAGAAGAGAGGAGAGAAGGAGAAGAGAAGAGACGTCCTAGAAGACATAATCAAAAGGCAGTGGCTGGACCTAAGAAATTTTCATTATGGGTTTAATTATGCCCCCCTTCCTCCAAATTCATATTGTTCAATTAATACTGGAAGGTTGAAGTCCCATCCTTCCAGTACCTTAAAATATGACTATATTTGGAGATAGGGTATTTATGGAAATAATTAAGTTAAAGTGAAGTCATTAGGGTGAGTCATAATCCAATCTAAATGGTGTCAGAAGATACTTGGACACAGATATTTGTACTGAGAGAAGATGATATAAACACAAGAAAGAAGCCATCTACAAGACAAGGAGAGGGGCCTGGAATAGAGCCTTCCCAACAGCCCCCGGAAGGGCTGATGCTCTAAGTTTGGACTTTGAGTTTGCACAGCTGTGAGAAAAAACATTTCTGGGTTTAAGCTACACAGTCTGCAGTACTTTGTTATGGCAGCCTTAGCAAACTAATACATCTTTTACATGTGATTTCAAAGTAGGGGCAGGGGGGAGTTCAGCAACCTCTCAAAGGTTACCTCATAGGCCTTTAGGTAAATATTGGATGCCCTTTGGCGTAAACCTTGAACTTGACTAAGAATCACAGCCTCCAATGGCATTGCAGGAAAGGAAATTTGGAAAATTTTATGACACAATTTAGTGTTGCTGAGAATTTGGGGCTAATGTTTAACTCTGGACATATATTGACATGAGCAATTATTTTATAACAGATTTGTACAAAACTTCTAAATGCATATAAAAAACTTTAATTTTTATCTAAATTCTTCTACTCTTTTTTTTTGGAGGGGGGAGAAAAATATGTCTAGTTTGCCTCGTTTGTGATTTCTGTACTTTTTTTCATTCTTGCCATTTTCTTTGTACTTTCTCAGGCATTGCTGTTTTCTTTTCCATTTTCTTCATGTTTGTTAGCCACATTCTAAATAGGTGACTTCTGTTTCCATCATGTGTGTTATCTAGCTCAACCAGGGTTACTTGTCTTCAATTCTTCTCTAGCATTTCTGCTTTTCAATATCGCTATCTCCTCTTTGCCTCTGTTTATTTCTTCACTCCTCCATTTTTCTTTTCTTTCTTTCTTTTTTGTTTTGCCTCTGTGTTCAGTTTCTAGCTGCAGTCTCCCTTCTCTGCTCTTTCTTCTTTCCTCTGATCTGCTCACTTGCTTCCGTCCCCTCCTTCTGCTCCCCTCCTGGGTGTGTCTTTGGCCCACCTTTCCTTCTCCTCTGAGACTTCATTTTCTTGTTGGTAGATGGGGGCTGAGACTGTAAACATCACAAAAATAATTGCATTGAGAACAGGTGGTTCCTACGGTATCCCCGAAGACAGAGCCTTTGAGTCGGCCCAGAATGCCCAGCTCTGTAGGAAGCAGGAGGCAGCATTGGTGCTGGAGAGGAGTCTGTCTATACCTCTGTCACAAGACCCCACATTCCAGAACTTTGGGGCTCATCTTTGACACCTACTTTCTCCCCAACTAAAAACTGTGAGGCACTGGGTCACCTGGGACGAGAAAGACTGAACATGCCTTCACCCTTTTAAGTACACCTTCCTGCTGGCTTTCTTCTATGCCCTTGCTCCCTGACTCACTGTTGGCTATGGTGTTCTGTGTGCTCCATGCTATGACAGTCCCCTCGCATCACATGGGTGGCTTCCTGAGTGGCATCTCCACTAGGCCACCATGGTCCTCCTTCAGTCTCCATTGTGGCTTAGGACCGGGAAGCAGCAAAGATGTCACAGGAAGCCTCTCACTCTCTTAATTGTACTTTCTGCATAATGTAGTTTTGGCTTCAAAGATTAAAACCACAGACTGACATTTATTTTTTCAAGTGAGTCCCCAAAGAGATCTCATTGAGGGCCTTTCCTTTCCTTACTCAACTTTCTCTTTTTCTTTTCTCTTTATTTCTATTTCTAATTAATCACTAGTACTTTACTTACAGCATGATGTTCATTTGTTCATTCACTCAGTTAACAATGGTCTATCAAGTGATTAATATGCATCAGATATTTTATGTACTTCTGATGGCATCGATGTTACTTCTAAGATTTGTTTACAGTCTAATTCTTAGGAAAAGATGCCTGCATATCTTCATTGTTAGAAATTTCTGGGCATTCTTACAGCCAAACAGAAAATTCTATTTTTAATGTTTTTATTTAATTTATACTTGCCCCTGAATGTGAATTTCAAATAGTTTCCATTAGGAAAGTTTTATTTTGTCTTTGCCCCCTTGCAAGTATCTCAGGACTTACATGTTTTGCTATTAATCACAGTTATGACAGATGTGAACATTGTTCAACACTTTGTGCAGACATGTGAAAGCATCTTAAAGTATATGCATGAACTTAGTTTTGACAACAGCCTGTTGGGTAGACGCGATCACTATCCCAGTTTTTCTGATAAAATTGAGGCTTGGATAGGGTGTTCTTTGGCTGCGGGGCTCAGTGGATGACTCTGGTTTTGTCTGCTACCAAGGCCAATGTTTTGTCACTGTTTGCCACCATCTCCCAGCTGTGAGACCATCCAGAGCAGTGGGCGGGGGGATTGGCAATGCAGAGTGACCAAGGGATGGACATGTAATCCATCTCCTTGAGAGAATGGAGCTTTGTGACCTGTCAAGCAAAAGACTATGGGGTGGAATTTCTGATTGGCTGCCCATTTGGAAAAGACAGAGATCTCTCGAGGGTGGGTGGCCGGAGCCCGCCTGGAAGGCCTTACCTTCTGAGTCTTGGGCACGTCAGTGTGGCGCTGGGCACGGACGGAGCGGGCCGACTTGGCAGACTTGAGGGGTGCACAGTACATCTCCAGCCTCCTCAGATCACAGCTCCGGAAGCAGCATTCGTCCACGATGCCTGTCTGAGGTGCCCTCCGACTGCTGGAGCCGTACCCTGTGGGCTTGCCTGTGCAAATCAGATGCAGAGTGGCCTGGCATTAGGGTGGAACGAGCAGTCTTCACAGTCTTTCCCTCAGCTCCTCGTGTCTAATCAGTGAGCATCCTCCAATGTCTCACCCTCTTCTCGAAGTTTCTCTAACAATGCCTGACCCCATAGATCCTTCTGAATTCCAGTGTGTCTCCCAGAGGAGTCTGTACCATACTTGTTAGCATAAATTCATTCACCACGTGCTTTGTGTCAAGTCTCCCCCAAGTTCTCAGCCACCTGTAGCCATGGATCTTGCCTATGCTCAGTCTTAGCTTTCCTTACATATTGGCTTAGTTGGCAGACCACTAAGAGTACTAATTAAAAGAAAATCATGCCTAAAGTTTCCTTCACCTTTCCTTACCCATTTACTTATTAAATTTTAGACAGGCATACTTTTCTGACATACAAATATTATACATATTTGTTTGGTACAGTGTACAGCACATGTGTACATTGTATTAATACTCAGCTCAGGATATTTAGACCAGCCATCATCTCATACTTTGGGCAAAGACATTCTTCAATAAGTGGTGCTGGTAAATTGCATATTCTTAATTTTGTTTAGCAAATCAGGGTAGCTTTTATATGCAGGAGAGCTCAAAGGTTTGCCTTTTTCCATAACTACTTTCTCTATAAAGTCAGATTAAATATGAAAGAAGTTTTGAGTCTGGAAAGGGATTCCCATTTTACTGACATGAAAACTGAGGCTCAGAGTTGGGTATGACTTGCTCAAGGTGATTTGTGCAATAGGTGGTGGAGTCAAGAACCAAACTCTTATCTACTTGCTGCAAAGTCCAGCTACCTCATAGAGCCCTGGAGACATGGTATATGACTCCAAAGAAGTCATTAAGCTTTCTAGGACTCGGTCCACCCATTTGTATAATGAGGTTAATAGTATCTTCTTTGTTAGAATTGAGGAGAAAATGAAATAATGAATGAATAGTACCTAGCACAGCACCTAATACACAGTAGGTACTAAATAAATACTGGCTTGCTTCCTCTGAGCATCCTTTACAGGATCTCATATGGCTTATGGAAAAGAAGCAGTGTTACTGTTGACTGCACCTAGAAGCCTTGGAACTTGGAACTGATAATAATACCAATGGGATAGGGCTCCCTCTCCCATCACCCTAGAGGGACCAGAGCCATCATTTCTGTTTTTGCATGGAATAACTGTTATATGGAGACAGGATGAACTAAATGTCCATCTTTCCTGTGATTTTGATTGCTCAGAGGGAACACCATGAGTCAAATTTCTTTTGATATTTGCAAATCAGTTAGGCTTCTTTACTTGGCAAGTAGGTTTTGGCAGGGTTTTATTTTCCTTTATTTTGGTTTGGGCACACCTTTCCTGGCTCTAGAATTAAAAGAGAGGGAAAAACAAGCTTACGTGGAATTTAACATGTACCTCAGTTATTTGTAAAAGTTTTGTCATAGTAGATCTTTTGTTAAACAGCAGTATAAAAAAATGGATGAAAGGTGAGGCTTCTTGGTCTCAGGGGAGGGCAGGGAGGCTGGATCTTGGTCTTTGCTTATCTCCCTGGCCTCTTTTGGGAGGTGGGGTGCTTGAATTTCTCCTCTGAGGTTCAGGCTTTGTGGAAGTCAATTTGTGAAACATAGATCTGTAAGAATCTGATCCACAATCTGACATATACTCAATCTTAATTCCTGACCCAAGAAACACTACGTTTTAAATAAAAAAGTCTTATCTCTAAGTAATAGTGACACCATACTTAAGGATGGGGGTTTGAAAGTCAAAATCCTCATGTCGATTTTGAAGCTCTTTACTGGGGGGAGATCAGGCCCACAGGGATGGCCAACTACCAAACTAGTTTGGCTGCCTTGCTGCTGGAAGGGCCAACAGCTCATGGCATCCTCTAAGAACCCAAATGTTTTCCTTATGCTTGGCACGGGAGCCTGGGGGCTGCTTCCTCCTGTAAGGCAGGTTTATTGTCATTCTTAGGGCAGCTGGAGGTAGTAACTTAGTGAGGGTTCATTTGTGGTCTCTGCGCGGGATCTGTGGCTCTCTCTTGGAGCAAACCTTGTGGGCTCCTCATGGCTGTGGGGTTTCTTGGGGTGGGGGGACCAGGAAGCCAACCCCAACTGGAGCCTCAGCAGTGTTTTCCCTTGCCATTGGAGGAAAGACTAGTGCAGAACTGGACTCTGCTTTTGCTTGCCAGCTAGGTCCTGGCAAGCCAAGACTCTCGGCTTGTCCCCTGAGCAATGTAAACAATGTTGTTTTTTCTTTCTTTCTTTTTTCTTTTTTCTTTTTTTTTTTTTTTTGCTTTTGTACTCTTTTCCTGGGACTATAAATTAGAGGAAAGACACAAATAAGCTTACATGGTTCTTTGTAACCCACAAAGGACTTCTGCATACTTTTTGCTAAGTGGCTAGCCAGGATATACTTGGGTTTTTCTCCTGGGGTATGAAGAAAGAAAAAGGTGCTGTGGCCTATTTTGCCATAACTGTCTCTGTTTTCCCCTACAGGTGATGACTTGCTTTTTGTTAAGACTACTAATTTATGAATGGGACATCATTGGGATTAATTTGTTGACTAGGGAATGGAAATTTGATGTTTGGAGATGGGGTGATAGAAATGGTTCTAGAAATTTCCAAACTTGGCCAGCTCAGAAACAACTAATTTCAAAATCATGGCTTGAAAATGGAGAGGGGTAGGTTTGGGGATTCCAGGACCTACTAGCATTTCCATTTCAAGCACCTCTAACTTAATCCTTCTTCTGAGATCCTTGCCTATCACAGGAGGAAGAGCAGCCTTCATCCTGGGATAGCTGAGAGTGTTCCTGAGTATTGTACATTTCCTTCTTGGTGACTATCAATAGCCAGGGGACTCACTGCATGCTGGTCTTTTTCTTCTTGTGAAATAGATGGTAATCATAAAAAAAAAAAAAAAAAGGATTGGCACATACCTGGCATTTGTTGTCTTTCTTAGATGAGATCAGAGTTTGACATGGCTCTGTCTATAAAGGAACTGTGTTTTTTTAGCCCATAGACTGATAACTTTTGAAACAGAGACTTTTAGGACTTTTCTGTAATGTTCCATGGAGAAAGTTGATCTCAACTCCATATCAACTTTTTAAAATGTTATACTGAAGTAGTGGTATACAGACATTACAGGATTTTCCCACAAATGCAACCACAATCTACTACAATCTTAGATGTTTTTCTCTGTCTATTCATAACATCTACAATGGACTCATTCTACTCTATTCAGACTATATGAATATGACAAGCATTTGCTTATTGCCTTTCAAAGTTTAATTCATCCTTTGAAGTGTCCTATAGGCTTGGTTTCTGGTTCCACATTAAGATATTTAACAAACAATCATCATTTCTCACCAGTTAAGAGACCACAACTGTGGGTCCAAGTCTTGTTCTTTGTCTTCAAATGCCTCATTTTCCTTCTTTTTCTGGAACCACAATAAAGATATTTGCTTCTATGGGATAAACAGGAAGCCTGACCCAATGTGATTTATTAGAAAGGCAATAAAATTTAATTTGCTCCAGTATAAATTTTGGGAAAATTAGGTACTTTTAACATCCTCTAAGTTGGTTAATTTTAGTCATTTTGACTAATTTTTAAATGAGACGGAACTAATTGTTCCATCCTTTCCTTTAAATATTCCTCATGATGTAAGTTTTCTCTGTTGGGCAGGATCAGAATTGATAGGCAAGTGGAAAACAAATATTGTATTAATATAAAACACTTTTACTGATGGAAACTCAAAGTGTTTAAAATGGGACAGACTTCCTTGAAAAGCAATGAGCTCCCCATTGCAGGAAGCAGTTAAGTAAAAGCTGTATGAACACCTGTCAGGGATCCTAAGCACAGATTCTTGTATTGCACACACTGGCTGATTGCTATGGTCTTTTCTACTCCAAACATCCTATGACAAGATGAAAGAGAAAATCAGCTCTGCTAAATATTCAGGATGGTTGGAAGCCACTTACATTGTCTTGAAGAAAGAGATTCAAATATTTTTGAAGTTAGAAGATGAAAATTTGTTTTCTATTAATCATTTTTTATTGTCCTTAATGCAACAAGAGACAGAGGACTGGGGTGTTTCCTGGTAAATTGAGGTAGTCTCAGATTTCTAGCATACTGGCATTATTAAATGTCTATATACTCACTCAACTATTAGATTGTACAGGCATGCATAACATCGCACAGATTATTTTCTTGCATACCAAATGTTAGCATTGAAAATTCATATATTAATGTATGTATTTTTTCAATAGTTTTGCTGCAGAGGTGTCAAAAGCATGTAGACCAAAGACAGCTTACCAGACAAATTGATCATCAACTAACTTAGACTTTGATTCCTCTCTGAGTAGACATAATGTTTAGTCACAACGCTCTGCTGTATCTTGAAAGTTGGCCAACAGACAGAATTCCAATGGTTAAGCAGCTGGCTTCTATAATAACAGCACTTCCCTTTAAATAATGCATGGTCAGTGGAGTAATTCAATAATCTTCAGGGCAAACTTGCTAGTTACAAGGGTTTGGGGCAGAATTGTGGCATCATCAAAACCACACCAATTAGCTGAGTCTCACATTTTGTCTTAGACATCAGCAACTTGCTCCCCCTTCATTGCTAAGGAGAAATGTGTGATAGTGAGAATTAACTGGTGCCATCACTTGTAGAGTAAAGAGTTCTGGTCCTTCATCACTGGTAAAACTGCCTCTACTGGTGCTACATAAACACCAGTGTTTTCCCTCCCTCCCTCGTCCCTCCCTCTTTCCTCCTTCCTTCCCTCCCTTTTTTGGTCCCTTCCTTCCTTCTTTTTTATGTTACTGGGGATTGGATCTAGGGGTATTCAACCTCTGAGCTACACTCCAAGCCCAATTATATTTATTTTGAAACAAGGTCTCACTAAGTTTCTGAGGTTGGCCTCAAACCTGTGATCTTCCTATCTCAGCCTCCCAAGTAGAGGGATTACAGGTACGTGACTCTACACCCAGCTAATCTTGTGTCTCTTACTAGATTCTGGAAAAGCAGCTGGAACACTGTACTAAACTTTGATTTCCTTTGACACTTCCTTTCCTGCTTACTGAGAAAGTTTTACTGCATTTTAATCCTGTCTTTGGAAAGAAGAAATACTGATTTGAAGAACCAGTATTTAAATAATACAAAATGCACATATTTTCCAAATAGGGATCTATCTAGTTTTGAAGACATATACTCGTTACTCTTTGGGTTCCAAGGAATAAAACCATTCTCTAGAAATTTGCTAATAGGGGGAAGTTCGAAAGTGGAACATTTTGTGAAAGCAAGATAAAAGAGGTAAGACAATTCAATTTGGATTTTGTGGACTATTTCTAGAAAATTCTCAATTATGTGTCTGATAGAAAGTACAAGTGGGATTATTGGCTAATAAACTAATTTACATTTAATCTTAAGTGAGGATTGACTGCACAACTTGATATCACAGTTAAATTCTCTAGAAGCCAGATAACTTGATTTCTTACCCAAATTATGTATTCAGACCTCTAGACACATTGACAATTTGAAATAACTTATAATGGCTGGTTTTTAGGGCAATACCGCTCTGCAGGCCTCTTGTCTGATAAAAATTTATTCAATTGACATGATTTTGTGTGGGATACTAGTAGGAAGATATGTAAGATGTGAGTAGTCTTGAACTTGTCCACATTTTAGCTTTTTTTTTTGTGCATGTATGTGTGTGTGGTTCCGATTATCAAACCCAGGATCTCATGCATGCTAAGCATGTGCTCTACCACTGAAATACATGATACACTCCTGGCCTTGCATCTTCTTTTTTTTTTTTTTTTTTTTTTTTTTTTTTTTTTTTTTTTTTTTTTTTTTTTTTTTTTTTGGTACTGGGGATCAAACCCAGGGGCATTCTACCTCCGAGCTACATCCCCAGCCCTATTTTTTATTCTTTATTTTGAAACAGGGTCTCACTAAGTTGTGGAGAACCTTACTAAATAGCTGAGGCTGGCCGCGAACCCGGATCTTCTGGTTTCAGCCTCCTAAGTACTGGGATTACAAGCGTGTGCCATCATGGCCAGCTAGCATTTTCATTTTCATTTGTGGGAAAGGAGTTCACTTTCCAATCTTTCCTATATTTGATGGCTCTATATGGAATACTAGACTGCTTTTATGAATTTCCCAGGAGAAGAAAAATTATGATACGACTATTATCCAGACCTCAAATATAATACATGAATAATTGATATTTCATGAGGTCATAGGATTTACATTTAATCTAAGACCTTTCGAGAGAAAATATTTTCCCTTTAAAAAATTCTGGAAAACATTATGTTAAGTGAGATTAGTCACTCACAAAGAGTCAACAAGCATATGTTCTCCCTAATATGCGGATGCTAGGGAGAAGATGGGGCATAAGAGGGTCTCCAGATGAAAAAGGAGAGACCCTCGATAAGCAAAGAAGTTGACTTAACTGAAGGTGATGGATGAAGGGAGGGGGGCACCCTAATGCACATGATGTACTTTCACAAATATATCAAAGTCAATCACTTAACTGAACTTGAGAAGGAGGGAGGGCGGAGGGAGTGGGGTGGGAATTGGGGAAGGGGTTAAATGAAAAATGTGTGCATATATGCCTTTATTAGCTTGTAACTAACAAAGATGTATGATTACAGTGCACCAATTAATAAAAAAATCTGTGGAAATTATACTTTATTTAAAGCAATATTGAGATGATATAGTCATGTGCTTAGTAAAAATATTGAAAAAAAAAGCTTATACTGCTGGCAGCATCATTATGCATTTAGGATAAGGTGGATATGTACATGCATATACTAAAACATATACAACATATATAGTATATTTTATATAACATAATATAACCAGAGAATTAAGTGAATTATTGTCAGTATCAAAGCTTTTGACATTAGGATAGTTTTAGAAGAACTTTGAAAACTATATATATGAAAACTATATATATATGAAAACTATATATATGAAAACTATATATATATGTATATATACTATATACATACATATATATATAGTGCCTTACACTTTGCTAGTAGACCTTATACATTGCTGCTTCTCTGTAGAAAGATCATTCCAAGTAAGACTGACCTTTGGCATCTGTAAAATTGAACACTGAGAAAGCATTCTCTTTTCTGTGAACTGTGTGTCATAAACTTTTCTTGAAAACCTATCAAATTAAGGCATCGATTTCACTTTTGGCCTGTGTTAATTTTTAATTGGCAGTGTTTGCTGGTCCCACTACCTCTCAACTGGGTAGACGAGGTGATCTTTTCTAGGAATCATACCCTTATATGACCTGCCACCCGCCCCCCCAACTCAGCAAATCTTTCTCAGCTACTAAAAACCCCGTAACTCCAAAGACCAAAGTCTTCCTGTTACCCAATCAAGTCAATGTTTATGTATCTCTGGGTCTGAAAGAAATGAAGCAGAGTGCCAGGGTCTGTTCTTTCCCGAGAGCCTCTCTTCTTTTGGAAACCTGACTAGAGGACATGTGTGAAAGAGTGCTACTCGGCTCATCTTAGTTTCCAAAGTCGGGGAACTAAAGTGAGGGATTTGGAGAAAGAAGAATTAGAGATTGAAAGCAGTAACATTACTGTTTTAGGACTCTTTGGAGAACTGGGCCGACAGAGTGGGAAGCAACGTGATGTATTACTTTAGCCTGCTACAACGCCCTAGAGGATGAGTGTCTTGCCAGGACAGCACAATTTACTAGCTTAGGTCTGATTCCAGGGCTTGGAGGAGATAGATGTAGCCAACAAAATTATACTTTGGTGAGAGAAATGCTTTGCTGCACAGAAATGCTCTCCTATGGGAATGGTTTGGTTTATCAATGTCAGAGGTGAGAGATAATCAAATGCCAAGAGGTCATTTTGGTGTTTGAGTTATTTCAGTGGGGCTTGCTATGTAAGTCAGCTACCATGTTCTAGCTCTGCCATCTCTATTATTTAGAACATATTACAGAATGTGAATAAGATATGCCTATGATGTCTGCCATATTGATGATGGAGCCAATATATAGAGTGGTTAACATTACAGATTTTAGAGTCAGACAGGTCTAGAGTTCCACAATTTATTCACTGTTCACCTTTGATATGGCAAGGTACCAAATCTTCTAAGATTCAGATCCTCATGTGTATAGTGAACATAACAGAAGCACCTTCTAGAACTGTTGTGAAGATGAAGAATGTATATAAAGCTGGATGTGGTGGCTCAAGCCTGTAAACCTAGTATTAGGGAGCCTGAGACAGGAGGATCCCAGGTTCAAGGCCAGCCTCAGTAACTTAACAAGATCCTCAGCAACTTAGCAAAACTCTGTTTCAAAATAAAATAAGTAAATACATATACAAATAAATAAAGGGCTGGGGATATAATTCAGAGGTAGAATGCCCTCAGTATAAAAAAGTATGTAAAATTTATAAACTACATAAATGTTGCCTATTTATAATATAGAGCTGAATTGCTTAACATAGCTAGCTGGAAAGATATTCTTTCTCTGCCCTTATTAAAATGCACTTATTCTTAAAAATGCATTTATTTTTAAAAATGCTCTTATTCTTAAAAATGTACCCACCCCCATGTTTGGTTGAAACAGATGGATTTTCTAGGCAGACGAGGATGGTTATCCATGAAAAACTATTTCCTTGAAAGGACATCCAAACATGTTGTGTAGACTGTCCTGAGTAGTTTTAATTTAGACTAGCCACTCTGTGAGAATGGATCCTCTAATTAGGTCCAATGAGGCAAAGTCATATGAGTTTATCTTGACCCCTCATTACTTGGATTTCTCCTCAATGATTCACTGGTTAAAATAATTGTGTTTTCAGTGTTAGTATGCATCCATCTTATTTCAAAACAGTGCTGCAAGGCATGAGAGGGGTGTGGGTAAATATATGGTCAGAAGTGGTTCCCCTTTCCTTGAAGCAGCGTTATCTATTTCTCTCTCTCTCTCTCTCTCTCTCTCTCTCTCTCTCTCTCTCTCTCTCTCTCTCTCTCTCTCTGTCTCTCTCTTTTTCTCTCTCTTTCTCTCCACTTCATGCCTCACCTCTTTCTTTCTTCCTGTTTTTCTCTTTCCTCTTCTCTTCTGCTATGGATAGCCCATGACGATTTTTACTCACAGATGAATGTTGGAGCCAAACCCATGCCATGCAGAGTTCATGAAAGGCTAGGAATTAGAGGTTAGCTCCCTCCCTAGAATGACTGAAAAACAGGACTTCCTTTCCTGCTAACCCTGCCTTGGGAATAAGCAGTCACCAAGTAGACAGTGTCACCAGGCCCACTTAGTCACCACTCCGTTTTGGACTCCTGCCTGAATGGGATGAAAACAGACAATGAGAAAGAATAAGAAGGGATGTTGAGGAATCATATATATGAACTTTAGTTGTAGTTCTCTCTGTCTCCTTTTTTTTTTTTTTGGGAGAAAGACTGTGATGAAAATTGTAAGCAGAGTCTGGCTCCAACCTGGAGATTGTAGCCATGCCAGCAGGTGTTATCTCCTTTACTTACACCATTGTTGTTAGTTTACTCTTTCAGGTGTGAGAAGAGAGTTGTTGTAGGCAAAACATGAGGCATTCATGAAGAGAGGATAAGCTTCCTCTTTCTGGTGCCACAGAAAGATGAATCAGTCAAAAGGGTATTAAAGCACATTCTCTTTATTTTTAGTTTCACTCTAAGGTCTATCATTTCTCTTTTCTTTGCAACTTGGCACCTGCCTTGTGTTCTCAGGGGCCCTGCTCCCTGTCAGTCTCCTCACTCGAGCCTCTGTTTTCTGCTTGGGGCACATCTGGACATTTTCCCAGGGGTGGGTGTGACAGGGTCAGGATGGCAGATGAAGGGGCAATGGCTGCCAGGGAAGTCTGGCATGTCTGAAGGGAGAGCATTGGGAGGTGGAGGCCCCATAAAGAGAGGCACTGGGCCTGCATCGAGGAGTCAACTGTTGGAAGACAGCCTCCACGGCAGCAGAGACAGCCTTTGGCACCCTGGCAGAGAAGGAAGCAGCCAGCGTCAGCGACAGATTGAACACAGGGAGGGAGGGTGGGAAGAGATAGCTCAGGTGTTACATGACAAAAATAACTGCCTGGTGTGTACTCTGGTGCCAGCTGGGTTGTGTGCGATGTCCCTTTCATGCTGGTGTGTCAATAGTGTTGTTCTTGGACTGGAAGTTCCCAGGGAGTGTTTCTATAGCACCTAGCACCGTGCCATATGCAGAGAGGATAGGAAGAAGGCATTGTGGTGTATTGAAAACAACACTGGATTCCAGCCTTGGTTCTCCTGTGTGGACTCAAGAGCCACCCAAATTCACAAGATTCAATTTTTCTCATGTAGACAACCAATGTACTGGATATTATCAAGCACCCTTTGTAAACACATGATTCTGAACATTATCTGGATGGTTATCATTTGAATCTACAATATATTATATGACACAGTGCTTTTCCCTAATAGGGAAATATAGTAGTGAAGAGAGGTTTGATGAGTGAACCAGAAGTTTCCTCTTTGTCATGTTTAATTTTAGATACAAGCAAGATTTATAGGCTGAATATAAGGATAGTAGCGATTGGTGTTGAGTTTGTTTGGAGAAAAATGGGGAGACTGTCCAATTTGGAGGTGGTCTTGGGTAAGGGGAGGAGACAAGACAGTCTATGGGGATTGCAGAAGCCAGTTCAAGGTAGGATACAAGTGTGAATTGGAAGGAGACTAGGAAAGAGCTCTTTAGAGAATCATTTGCTAGAGCTGTTGAGGCAGTAGAGAGAACCAAACTACATTTTTAAAACCAGGTTGCTATGGTAAGAAGAGGAACAGTTCTCATTTCTTGGTACCTGCAGATGAAAATTAGTGCAAAACGTCTTTCTAGAGATCCTGTTGTTTTCAGGTCATTTTACCATTACTGTTCACAAAGCTGCATCTTGAAAAGGTGAGTAAGTGACTCTCTGCCTTGGGATGGTTGTTAATACTGTTGACCAGAATTCTTGCCTTCCTAGCACTCAATGTAGGCCCGTGTCCTATCTCATTAACTTCCTGAGTCAATGGTCTATGAATTCTCTGTGTGATATTTCCTTTCAGGTGAGCAGATGCACAATTTCCCTGGAAATGCCCAGCTGCAACTACATGTTATCTCTGATAATGTGATAATGTGAATGGGCTCCAGACAGCTCATCATCTATGTCATTGGTGCCTAACAGGTACCCAGGGAACAAAATCAGATGATAAAAATTGTGAACCTGGCTTTTCAAATGCCATCCCCATTTTGGGGGAAATAAACCAATGCTAAGGTTACTAAAAATTTTTTTTAAAATCTATAAAAGAAATTCTCAAGTAAGTTATAGTATTTGTCATCAAAATACTAAACAAGTATGCAGACTGAGGCTGAATGGTTCATTTAGAGTGTGATTATATTATTTCAAGACCTTTAGGATAAAACCTGGACTCATCAGAACATTACTTCTTTTCTTTCTATGGAGTTTTGCTGCTATAATTTTTCTTCCTTTTCCCTGTAACATTTGGTTGTTTAAATATGACCAAGAGACCTTAAGTGCTTTCCTCAAATTGTTTTATTTTAATGTTTCCTACATCTTTGGATATAATAACAAATTCAAAGTCAACTGAAGAGGTTTCTTAGTAATATTTCTGGTAGGCCTTGAGCCTGTTAGCTTTTAGCTACCATATTTCTCCCAACCTGTTCCTACCTCCCTGAATATTATTTTTCTTAATTGAAGAAGTGAACTCTGAATAAAGAGAAAGAGAGAGAGAAAGAGAGAGAGAGAGAGAGAGAGAGAGAGAGAGAGAGAGAGAGAGAGAGAATGAATATCAAGTTACAGCTCAATTCCAAGATAAATCATGTTCTCAACTCTATTTCACCTGGGACCAATATCATGCCTACATCCCAAATCTCATTAAATGCTTTTTAGCAAATATAATTATCCACCAAGAAAAATCTCTGATTCTCTTAATTATTTTTACTAAATTCAGCATAGAAAAATATTTTTGGCTTATGATATTGGCTGGAGAAATCACGCTTTTATTTACTTGTATTCTTTTAATACACACTCAAACACACTATGAACGGCCACATCGCTCTGCCCTGGGATCCACTCGGAGGCAATGGCCTTTTGGCCTTCTGGCCACTCGCTCACTTCTGTGAATTTCCTTTCTGAGAACTAGAGACTATTGCCCCAGAAGTCATTTTCCAATTTATCACAAAACCTGTCCACAGTTGCAGAATTAGTTGGCCTCATTGAGGGCAAGCAATGTGAGGCCTGATGGGACCCACAGCTGGTGAGGCACCTTTGGTGCAGGGACACTGGGCCTGGATAATTGCTCATGGGCCATTTTATTTCCCCTGACACTTGCCTTCTGTCTGTTCTCTTTGGCTCAGAGATGGATTTGGGAGAGCTTCACGGAGGCCCGGCTTATGCTAATAGTTATGTGTAATCCACACTGTCCCAACTCTAGCGGGAAGCAAGGGCTAAGTTCAGGGGCTTAATGCTCTTTTCTGACACACAGGCTTGCAGCAGAGGAGCTTTCATTCTCTTTTCTCAGCTTTGCAGAGAAAAACCTGCAAACCCTGTAAACCCATGCAAAGCTTCCCATCCTTGGTAGAAACGGTATCAAGTCCACTGTTCTCTTGATGGGTATAGTCCTTTATAATCTCAACTATGCCGACTACATGCATATCTTTACAAGATGCATAAACCTTTTGGTGGATAAAAAGAAATGCCTCTCAAGGGTCTGGTCACAGTTCCATACAATAGGATGGAAGGAGGGAAGTGACTCTGACTCTAGACTCTGAGCAATAGGAGAGCTGATAGGAGAAGGTGAGGCACACTACCCACGTCCTCATTCCTGTACTGTGAGTTCAAGCCACTGAAGGTGACTTTTAAAGAGAAGAATGGTAGAAAAAGGGAAGCTATTGGTTTGAGAACTTTTTTTAAACTTTATTTAATTTTTGAATATACTTTTATTGGTGCATTGTATTCACACATCATAATGAAATTCAGAATGATAGGGACACACATGCACACAGCACTTATTGAGCTGCCTGAATCCTACCCCACCTTCTCCCCTCCCCTATACACAGTCTTGAGATTGGCATTGATAATTTTATATATGTACAGCATCACTTAAAATATTATGCTAAGTGAGATTAGCCAGTTACAAAAACTGAAGGATCAAATGTTTTCTCTCTTATGTGGAAATTAGGGAAAATTGGGATGCAAGAGGGACTCCAGATAGAGGAGGAGAAATGCCAGTGGAGCAATATAGGGGGTACAAGGGAGGAGAGGAAGGAAGACTTGATGAAGGTTCAGGAGCATTTTAATCTACATCTAAAGACTTGTTCATTTATTTTTCTTCTCAAGTCTCTCTCTCTCTCTCTCTCTCTCTCTCTCTCTCTCTCTCTCTCTCTCTCTGGCTCAAGAAGACATTCTGGTAAAGGTCGCTTGTGAAGTTCTAGTCTTCTCACATCTTCTTGTTGAACCAGTGCTCCCAGGGCCTACTGAGATTTGCCTTTGGCAGGCATTTCCCATGGTTGGACTCTGAACTGTCATTAAATTCCTTGCATTCTTCAGAACATCTGTGACTTCTTTTGCCACATCTTCTTTCCTACTATTCAACAGGCCACAAATCACCCCAAATTTCTCTTTTCAGTCTGTCAAAGTCTTAACGCTCTCCTTTCAACCCAAATTCCTCTCTCCTCCTTGGCTGTGGTGCTTGGCTCCCCAGCCGTCTCCTGTCCCCCATCTGGGTTAGTCATCTGTGGCATCATCAACAGCTTCTCTCCAAGCTTTCTACCTGGCCTGAAAGTTTGCATTTCTTCAAATTTCAGAGTTCCTATGTGAGCCGTGTTGTCTGGTTTGAATATTAGTTAGGCTCCTTAACATAATCTAAACAGAGTAGCACAGATAATTCCTCCATGCACCAAGAATGCTTGAGAAGACTCAAATCTAGAGGAAACTGACTAACTGATGAGAGAGAAGGCATCATACTGAGACCCAAGGATATAACCAAAATGAAACTGGAAACATTTCCATTAAACACAAGTTTCTCTTAGATATTTAGAAAAATCAAAGTCTTTGTAATAATACACTACCCATAGCTTCATTTTACTGAGTGATTTCTATTAGGCTACTGTAGTAAATATTACTTTTCATGTCTTATTTATATCCTTACAACATCTACAGGGAGTCAGCATTACTAATATATCCATTTTACACATTAGGAAGCTGAGGCTTAGCAAGGATAAGGAGTAACTTAACCTAAATCATATGTCTAGTAACTAGTAGAACTGGGCCACTTTGGCTGGGGGTCCCTTGCAAATATGTGTATGTACCAGTATGTCATAATGAATCCCACCACTATACCTAATCATAATGCACCAATAAAAAGAGTTAATTATAAAAAGAAAGAGAGTGGGAGAATTCTTAGGTGATGAAAAACTCTGAAGTTGATTTTGTTACTGGTATTCTGCAGGATGCAGGTGCCAATACCCACAGAAGATCTGGGTGAGGTTTTTCTGAGTTGCCACCAACTGAGCAGGGTTTGAGCACATGCAGCAGACAAAATTTTATCCTGGGTGTTGTAGAGACCGCCACAAGGAATGCCATGCATGGTTTTAGCTCTTAAGCAAGAAGTCTATGCACTTTTGCAGTTAAGTAATTGACTGGCTATTGGATGCTCACCGCCTACCTAGTACGGAGTGACTATTTCTGTTTCAGATGGAGGCAGTGAACTCTGTCATGTAGCCAGACCATCTTGATTCCAATCCCCTTGAGTTGCACAAAGTTGTGACAACTTGAACAGGTAGTGAAATAGAAGTTTTTACCTGTAATGTTGTTATTCTGATAGATCACATCCTCTTCATTTTTATAATTTCTTTTTCTCATTCTTATCCAGACGTACACATTATTTTGATATAGCTGTAGTCACTGCCTACATTTAATGTAGTATTCTATTTTTCTACTTAATCTTATGTTGTAAACATTTTCCATATAGTCTTATAATTTTAAAACTGTATTTTATCGAGCGGATTTACTAGACATTTGGTCTTTTTCCAGTTTTATCATTATTTTAGCCCATCAAGCAATAAGTGTCTTTGTACAATATTCTACTTGGTCATTTATAGGAATAGATTCTTTGGAAGGAAATGACAGTCAAGGGATATTATCAGATAACTCACCTTTATTGCAAAACAGAAAAAAATCCAATTATCAGGTAATTCTATTATTAAGTCCTAATTTGATGAAGACCCACAATTTTGCATAAGGACCAGAATATATATATATTTTTTTTCAGTGCTGGAAATTGAACGTAGGCAAATGCTCTACCACTGAACTACATCTCCAGCCCAGAACCAGAAAGAATTTAATCAACAATGCCGAGAATTATATCTAAACTTTCTCTCAGGATTATGAAAGAGACAGCCAAGGTGGAGCAAAATAGCAGCCTTACCTGCATTCCATGAATTAGAATAAATGAACCAATTCCTGTTTTCAATTACTAGTGCAGTTTCCTCTGAAGGAAACATGGGGTGTAACCAAGGCTTGGATTTGGTACTCAAAAGTTTGCTAACTAGAAGAAAAACCAAGGAAAATGAAATTGATGACGAGAGACTCTGGTTCTCAACAAAATCACCAAGAACCTTTGAGGTTTCTTCTCTAGGAAGGGTTCAAAGGTCACAGCTGCCAAGACAGCACTACATCCCAGTTCACACTATGTAAAAAGGACTCTGCTTTCATGCTGGGCTCCCTCTCATTTGACATCCTCCCTGGAGAACCTGGCTCCTGTTCGTTCTGAGAAGTAATATTCCTGACAACCTGCCTTTTCATCCAGCCCCAAACTTGGCCAACCGCATTTGCTTTCCTTTCACCTTTTTTCTCTCCTGCTTATAATCATTTATTCACAATGCTTACTGAGCATCTACTCTATTCTAGACACTGTTCTCAGTACCTGGGATAAGAAGCTAACCAAACAGACATAAATGGGATACCAGGTCAGTATCCCCTTATAACCTGGGTTACTGTGGCAACCTTAAAGGAAACTATGGTGCAGGGATGCTGAACTCAGCTGTTCAATAGCAGCTGCTCAGAGAAAGTGGTGAAGTGTGAGTCTAGCAAGAGAAGGTTCCTTCAGACCCCTGGCAGCATTCTGCTCTAACTGCTTCATTTCCATTAACCTCTGTAAATATGTAAAACAATTACTTTGTGCAGCAACAACTCACATTTAATTATATATTTGCTTTTATTTTCTGTTTCATGAAGATCAATTTCCCCAACTTGATTTTAAGCATCTGGAAGGCAGTGACTGAAGCAAACCTCATGCTTCTGTAGAAGCCCAGCCCTGGGCATGTGGGCACTTCTGCAATGCATATGGATAGGGGGATTGATGAGGCTGGTGCAAATACGTACACAGAGAGAAGTAAAATGAAAACATCTGTGTACTGAAAGGAGGAAACCTGACATCCAGGACTGGGGATGTAACACAGTGGCAGAGGGCTGCGATAGCATCCTAGAAGCCCTGGGTTTGATCCCCAACAACATTAAAAAACAAAACACCAAACAGCCCTAACATCAGGGCCAGTCTCTGTGACTCCATCACCTCTCTTGTTAAATGAGGTGATAACAGTGTTTACCTCTATGGGGTATTGTGAGGGAAGGCACAAGGAGAATTTGGAACAGCACCTAGGACACAGGTGCTCACAGAATGCCAATCTCACATCATTCTCCATAGTATTACCATGACAAGACAACCTGGGTGCAAGGCTGTGTGGTGAAGTGGTTAGGACACGGGCTCTGGAGCCAGTTTTCTTGAGTTCAGACATGGGCTCCACCATTTCTAGCTATATGGCCATGGGTCAGCCTCTGAACCGCTCACGTTTGTTGTGAAAGGAAGTAAATACTGCACAAGGTGCTCTTGATGAATGCATGAGTAGTCACTTAGCAAACGCTAGAGCCGCCAGTGATGGGCCATTATGTGCCAGGACTCAGTTCCCAGAATGCAGAAGAGGACAAAGGAGACAGCCCCGGCCCCTTCCCACCCCCAGGAGCCTGTGGTTCATAACCCACGTCAGCATTATCGACCCGGCCAGCCAGCTCACAGCTAACTCTGCAGAGTGCCTGGCAGCACACACCACTTCCACACAGCCCCTGTCCTTTAGCCATTTCAACAACCCTATGAGGCAGACAAAATTATTCCCCTTGACTAATCGAGTAAACCGAGAGTACAAGTGACTTGTGAATCTGGAAGACCTTTTGATTTCACATGGAGAGATTCTCTAGTCACATTCCTCATCTCTGATCCCCCAAGAAAGGACAAAATTCAGGTTTACAAGTCTGTGGGGATTCCTGAAGCAGCTAGTGATCAAGAGAACTAACACAGCACAGGGTGGGTGGACACATATCAGAGGTTTTCATATTTGACCCTGCATGGTATCATCTGGGGGGCTTGTGGAAAAGCAGATTGATCAGCCCAGCCCTTGGGGGTCCTGTTTCCATAGGTCTGGGCTGGTGCCTGAGAATTTGCATTTCCAACAAGTTTTCAGATAATGCCTGTCTGCGTGATAATGAACTTCCAATATGTGTATATGACATGTGGTCAAGCCCTCAAGCACCAGAGAGACGGAAAGAATCAGAAAAGCAGCCCTGGGAAAACCCTCTTGTACTTTAAAAACTCTAGAAAGGCTTCATTTCTCTTTTGATAATTGCCTGATAAAGGCATTCATTTGTCAGTCTGGTAGCAGAAGCAGTTTTACAGCAAAACAAAGAGGGAAAAATATAACCCTCCAAAGCAAGAAACTAAACTCAACTAATACACACACACACACACACACACACACACACACACACACACGCACGTTGACCTTTTTTCCCTGCATTTTAAAATTTTCTCAGTCTATGCCATCCTGAATTCCAGCTAGCACCTAAAGATACAAGCCAGATCTCAGGGAAGGAAATGAGAGCTGTCACAAGTTCACCAGCCAAATGGAAGGCTAGAGACACACAGGCATCCTATGAGATTGAAAGCCACCTTTTTAAAGTACCAAGTTCCATTTACTTTTTTAAACTTTTAAAATTGCCAGGTGAGTATTCAAGCCAATTTGCTCAATTGTAAAAGTGAACTCAGAAGACAGACTGCTCAAGAACCTCAATCTTTACCCTTTATGCCCTCCGAAGGTAATGCAGAGGAGCCAAACAGCTGGGGTGGGTTTGAGCATACCTTCAGGACCACATCATCAAAGCCTTCTTTCACAGATCATTCAAATCTCTTGGCAAAGGAGAGTGAAAGGGAAATATACCACCGTTGATTGCCTATAGAGCCGAGGTGATGATGCAAACCAGAGGATATTTAATTTTGCAGAAAAGACAAGAAATATGACTTGGTATTTGTCAGTCAGGCTCTACATAATCAACATTTTCCAAGCAAGTGTTAGGATCAGTCTCCCTGCAGAAACAGGGTTAATTAATCCAACTGTTTCCATATAGAAGTGGCAGGAAGAGGGCAAATGATGCTCTATTTAGTTTCCAAGCCTTCCCAGGAGATTGTGTGAGGTTCTCTTAGCCTTGAATCAAACAGTGCCCTGCAGGCAGGAAGTCCATATTGGACACACAGGACAGCACGCAGAGGCCGTGGCTGACTTGGTAATTACAGCTTTCCTTCGCATCCCTATTCTCATGTCCCATGTAAGAAGAACTCGGTTTTTCAAAGATTTCCTTTCTAGTTACTTCCTTCTCGTTGCCTCCCTGGGTCCCTTCAACACATGACTTCTTCACGGATCTATTTCTGGAAAAGATAGGAGGGAAACTGATCCCATTTGCTCATGGAGAAGGCAATTGAATGTCCCCAGGGCTGGCTGTTAGCTCTGTGTTGAGGAGTCTCCCCATCATCCCCAGCTGTTTTGCACACAGCAACCCTCTCTGGGGAGGACCTCCTACAGGCACAGAAATATATACGAGCATCTTTTAGATGATAGACACCCCACTGAGGCTGAAGGACATTTGAAAGGTAGAGAACCTTATTTTGATCCTAAAGAGTCCTCAGACTAATCATAAACATGGGCCAAGACTTCCTCAATGTGACCCAAGACCCAACTTATTCAAACTGGAGCACTGGACAGATCCCTGGACATCTTCCAGTTTATAACTGCAATTTGGTAGGAAGTTTGTGAACCTTTTGAATGATGTATAATTATGTATGTTTGTAAATTTTCCTAGAAAGAGAAAATGCAGACATGCAAAAATTTTCAAAAGGCTCCATGAGCTGAAGAAATTAGAGAAGGTACAGGCCTAGCCTCACAAAGAAACTGAGGCAGTCAGTATATTCTGCCTCTCCCTGCGGTCTTTGTATTACACTCTTGGGGGACATGCAGGGCCAGCCTCACACTGTCTACTTGTGATCTACTTGTGATATGGAATCTTCTCTCCCATGCCAACTCCAGTGTCAAATGACAGTCAGAGATCTCAGATATTTCTTCAGCTCAGCATTCACAGAGAGAGTTCTTCAAGAGGTTCCATGCAAAAAGCTTAGCGATGCCTGCCAACATGATCCCACTGTGAAGACTCTTATAACTCACCACCCTGTACAAGGTTAGGAGAAATTCTCCAGTAAAGAAATCTATTTGTTAGCACTGATGTCCACGGTCTCTACTTAATTGACCACTGAACTCCTCTTTTCCAGGAATATCTATTAACTTTGTGAGGAACTAAGGCATCTGCATCCTGCAATTCCTTCTACTTATCACTTCTTTTGATTAAAGAACACAAAGGAATCCTTTGAGAGTGTAAGTAATTAACTAAGGAACAATACATTATCAATCATTAAAATCCCAGCCAAAGTTAGTTTTGGGTCTGGGAAAAGAGAAGATGAGGAAGGTTGGTTTGCTAAAGGGGTTTGGTTCAGAATAATAGAACTCTGTTAAGCTTTAAAGTCTTCAGGGCCTCCTCCATAGGGAATTCTCCCTTGTCCATCCTATCTAAGGTAGCCAACTTGTTGATCACCCTATTGTTTCTTTCAATATACTTATCAAGATTTGATGTGGTCCTATTGATTGATTGGTTGACTTGTACTTAGTCTTCCTCCTCTCCCAAATTCATTGGAATGTCAGGTCTGTGGGACCGAGAGCTTTTGGTTCCCTGTTCTCTGCTGTAGCCATAATGCCCACAACAACTCTGCCTGGAGTAAGTGATTCGTGAATACACTGTGCATAAACATATAGTTGTGTTAGTGAATGGACAGAGAAACTGATTAATCAATCCCTGCATTTTCAGTGCCTATCATCCATGCTCCAAAAGATGTTTGTAGAATAAATAAACGAAGGAGGGGAGTGGTTTCTACATTGCATTCATACTCAAACCATGTTTGTGGGTATTGGTAGAAATGAATGATATTCAGGCCCTTTCTGGATTGATGTGAATCGAAATTCTCTCCTCAATGATAAGTAACAGAAAATAATGTTTTTCAGTTTCCCCTGAGTGGGGGAAAGAGCTTCAAAAATGTAAGGAGGTAAGATTAGAGTTTAAAGAGATCTCTAACAGTTTAGAAAGGGGGAGTCATTAAAAACAAAGATGTTTAAAATGGAGAGAAATGGGCTTCAGCTGGCAGAGACAAGTACTATAGCAAAATAGCTGTGGGTCCCGAGTGAGAGAAAGTACTACAACACACTGTAATATGAGGCAGGCGTGTGTGGAAAATTATGAAAGGCAAGCCTAGAGAGTCATCTTTCCACACAACTTGGCATTGCTGGGGTTTTAATTAGAGTGGGAACTCAGATTTCATCCTCCTATTTTAAGACTCATTTGGAGAAGCTGGAATGATTCCAGCAGGGAATTTAAAAAAAGATTAACTGGGTGGAATGAAGTTAAGATATAGCCCCTCAAAAGAAAAGGCTGGCAGGTGACTTAATCACTACCACCAGGTATAAGAAGAGTCATGATTACACAAAGTATTCTTTCTCATCTCCACTGAGGACTAAACAGGATAAACAAGCTCGAGATACATTGAAAGTATTTCCATTTAAACATCAGGAAGAATGTGTTGATTATAACAAGGAAACATGCCGACCCAGGGTGCTGTGGGAAGCTGAGCAATTGCTACCCTGGAGATCTTTAAATGTAGGATGACAACCATCTGCCTGGGAAGGCTTAGAGAGAGGCAGGGGACTGGACCTAAGGACCTCTTGGCTTCCCTTCCATCTTTGAGTTTGTGTTCAAGATCCTGGCCACTAAGTACCTCTGTTCTACAGTAATCCTCCTTTCCCGGCACAAGACAGACCCCACACTGTCAGAATCCAAATGGCTTCCCCTGGGAAGAGCTCGATTGTTCTCTCCTGAATGGGAAGGGAACTGATAGTGTTGCTTCAGCTGCTTCCCTTCTCCAGCCCCCACAGAGAGAGGCCAGCTTGGGCCTCCTCCTCCATCTTGTGTGGGATTGGAAGATGGGGGTCCAGTTGGAGATAGTGGATTTCTCTAAGACTCATGGGATGTCAGAGTGCCAGACATTTCAGAGCTAGTCTAGACCCATCCTCTACTATTCAAATGAGAAACTGAGAACTTGGAAGGTTAAGTGACTCTCTCTCTCCAGGTCATGCTGCCAGTTCTCTTTCCATGGGACTAGAATCCAGGCCTTCTGGCTCCTTATTACATATTGTCTCTTTGCTACCTGTGTTTGTACTTCAGTTAGAAGGATCATTTTTTTTTTTTG
>PVLC010006494.1:24765-69093 GCA_004027655.1 Graphiurus murinus
ACTGGGGATTGAACTCAGGGGCATTCTACCTCCGAGCTACACCCCCAGCCCCATTTTTTATTCTTTATTTTGAAACCGAGTCTCACTAAGTTGCGGAGTGCCTCACTAGGTAGCTGAGGCTGGCCGCGAACCCGGATCCTCCGGTCTCAGCCTCCCGAATGCTGGGATTACAAGCGTGCGCCACCACGCCCGGCTAGAAGGATCATTTTTAATGCAGATAGAATGTCTAAAACCATATCGTCAGTAGCTGGACTGCAGGTGAAACAGTGATCAGGGGAAAGCAGAAATTCTAATAGCAGACTTTCCAGCAGCATTTTATTTGGCACAAGTGAGAAAGCATAGGTCACTCACATCCCAGCAGCTCTAGTAAACTCTAGCAGGTCCCAATAGGTAAGCAAGGCATTTGACCCAGGAACATTTTAAGGCTTATCCCAACTGCAATATGTTATGATTTTCTATGATTTGAAATGTTAGTTGCAAAAATAATAATGGGTAGAAATTTAGCTGCTGGTCTAAAGGGATGGTTTTTTTTGGAAATCGTTGGTGATGGAATTGAGTTGTACTCAGTCCTTTCAATACTCTAAAGGGGCAGTTTTCTTTTCTTTCTCCTTTTAAAAACCATTTGCAAAGTTAACGTTTTGCTGAGTTGGCTATGGGGTTTACGGGAGTGCTTCAGCTATCACCTGTACAAGGGAACTTCCAACCCTATTCTTCTGTGCTGCCCTCTTTTTAAATATTAGGTGAGTTCTCTAATGACCCAAGGTAATTGTCTCATGAATGCTAGATTATGATTTGGTATCTCTAAAACCCAAATCAACTTTGCCAAATCCTCCTCTGGGCTTGCCCATGTCTGCACTATTGTGTTTTGGCTTACTCAGACTCAAAATCCTACTTCTGCCTTTGGCTACTATCTCCTTCCTTTTTTCTTTATTTAAGCAGACACTATATTGTTTCCAGTCTTCCATTATCATAGATCTCAGGTATTCCTTCCCCCACACTGCTCCTGCAAAGTTCCAACCACTCAGATTCTCCTTCTTCCAGCCTTTTCCTACCCTTCAGGTGATCTAGAGCATAAGGGACAGGTGACAGAGGATGGCAGTTCCAAGAGTCAAGAGTGAGTGATAAGTGTGTATGTGGGTGGGTGGGGGGGTAGTTGGGAGGCGGGCTGTGAAGTGGGCTAGCTGGGGAAGAAGCATGGTGCCCCAACTCTTCAGAGCTCTTCGGCAGAACATGGAGTTCCTGTGGAATGTGGAAAGAAATCACAAGCCATTTTATGCAGATGTTGAAGAGGAACATGATCCAAGGAGACTGGAAAATGTGAGGACATCTGGATTATATATATACCATCTCATTTAACTCTCAAAACCATTATTGTTCCTACTTCACTGTTGAAAATACTGAACTTTAGTAAAGTTTATTAATTTTTCTCCAGGTCACCTAGATTTATTAAGTGGGACTCCAGCTGAGGTCTTTTTTGAGCCCCAGGTCATTGTTGCTACATTGATCTTTACCTTGAATAGGAACTTCCTGCCTAGACAGAAGTCAATGAGAAGAGCTTAATGCATCTTAAAGCATTTCTCTAAGAGTCACTTAGCATGAAACAATGTGAAAGAAATATCAGTATACCTCTTAACCCACTTACTTGATATGGCATGGTAGATAGTGCCAAAAGAGATAAAGTTTTCTTTACCTTTTTCCACGGTGATTTCTCATATAAATTTGCTTGGCTTGATAAACAGGGAGAAGTGAAAAGAAATGTTTTTGGCATTCTAAAAAACCCACTCCATCCTTTTCTGCTCCTTTTTTTGAGTTCTGTTGGTCCTAATTGTTATCTCTCATGGTGACGGGGAGTTTATTAGTTGCTTCTGTCATGCTCAACACCATCCAACAAGACAGAAAAGAAAGGACAGAGGAGGATAAAGATTCTCTTGAGCAGTTGTTCATTGCTCTAACACATCTGTCTAATGGATAGGGAGTAAAATTGTTCAAGAAGCATGGTGGCCAGGAGCTTTGCGAATGCTTTTATGCCCATGTTGACCTAAAGCCTGAGGCAGAACCAATCCTATATACAGACAGAATGATGACAGTCATATGCGTGGATGGAGCACCTATGACATGCCTGTCACTGTGCTGGACACCAGAGGTCATTGCATCATCCTGCAGGGAGGGGAGAGTTCTACTTTTGATTGCAGGGGACATGGTTCAGAGTTCAGCTCATTAACTGATACCCACAGGACTGGCACCTAGATCTGGCAGACGCCAGCTCAACCTTTGATTTTTGCCTGTCTTGACATTGGGCATTTAAGTTACAATTTAAAGAGTTTGGGATATTTATTCTGGCAGGGACTTATAGTTGCTCACCAATATCCATTCTCCCTCTTTCTGTAATAATAGAAACCCTAATTTTCAGCTGACTCTGTATTTCCTGGTCTCCTTTGCAGCTATGTATGGCCAGGTACTCAAGTTCTGGACAAGGGAATCTAAGTGGAAGTGTGACATGGCAGCTTCTGGGATCCTTCCTTAAAAGACAACCAGAACACATCATCTCTTTCCTTAAATATTCCTGTTGGCTGGAGCCTGGGTGTAATGCTGAATCTCCAGTAGCCATTCTGGGCCATGTAGATGAAAGCCAAAATGCAAGACAGTGAAACAGAAAGCTAGAAAGAGCTGTATCCTTAAGCAGTGTACGAAGCAGATAGTTCAACAGCCCTGAACTATGCATCTTGAGATTACTGGGTGAGAGAAATAAATTTCCATCTTGGTTGAGCCAGTGAAATTTTTGTAGCTCTTTTACTCACAGAGTATTTTCATGCTAACCACATCTTCTCCTTTGGGGGAGGCTAATCTCTTTTTGAATGAACAAAGAAACAGATCACTGGATGGTTACTGGTGCCTCAAATGTCTCCTCTATGGCTTTGCCCTATTGAATTAGGATGTATTCATACAGAGATTTGAGGAAGGAAGATAACAGATCACTCAGGGTACAGGAATGGAGCAGGAGGAGGGGAAAAATAGGCAATTGTGTGGCAGGCCTTTGCGCTGCTGCAGGAGGGTGAGGGGCCAGAGAAGAGTCAGGGCCTCCTTGCTCTGACAGCATAGAAAGAAGAAGGCCCAGCCTGCATTTTTCCCACCTAATGTTGTGTCCAGGGGTTGTTCTTTTTCTAGGAAATTCACCACAGATCTTTGATTACACAGAGCAAAAGTTCAGGTTACATCAGTGTTGGATTAACAGTGATGATGATACCTTTGTATCAGCAATACCAGACTGAAACAGGAGAGTTAGGGTCAAATAAAGCATTCTCCCAATAGGTCCAAGTCCTCTGTCTCTGTCACACAGTGCTTCACAGGAGCACTGGCCATGAGCAGAATTCATTGGTTTATTCTCTCATAAGTTCATTCAACACACTTATTTACTGTTGATGATGTGTCCGCCATACTTTTTAATGGATTGAATTTAAATATAACAGATTAAGAAAATTTAAATCTATGGAGACAAAAAAAAATCACTTCTAATCTAGACTAGGCTCAGTTTAGAGCTAAACTACAAGTTAATTTAAAAGCAACTCACTCTAAAAAAGCAAACAAAACTGTTGTTTACCTACCATATTTAAGGCATAGCTCTAAATGCTGCCTGTATAATACGAAAATGGATGGGTAAGCTCAAGTCATGGCCTTCAAGGAGTTTGTGAGCTAGCAGGTGGATGAGGTAACTCATGAATGACTATAATACCAAGCAAAATAAGGTTAAGTGCCTTAGCAGGTACAAATAAAGAAAGTTCAGAGGACGGACTTTGCTGAGTCCCCATTTGTGTGATACTTCATTGATACAGTTTTCTGTTTTCAGAGCAGGGTAGGGGAGCCAATAGAACTGTTAGTTGCTCTCCCCTCAAAGGATTTCAGAACAGGCCTCTGTCAGGCTGAGGAGGAAGGGACAACCATCAGAGAGCATCAGAGAGGGATTCTATAATTCCAAGGTCTTTGCTAATCCCTTTAGTCTTTGGTTCTTCTACCTCTATTCTTTTTTTTTTTTCTTTATTTTTGTGTGTAGTGCTGGGGATTGAATCCAGGGGCACTCTACTTATGAGTTACACCCACAGCCCTGTTTTATTTTTATTTTGAAACAAGGTCTTGCTAAGTTGCTGAAGGTATCTCTAAATTGTGGAGGCTGAACCTGAGATCCTCCCGTCTCAGCCTCCCAAACACTGGGATTACAGGTGCATGCCACCACACCCAGCTTTCTACCTCTATTCTTAACACAAACTCTTAACCTTTGAATTACCTGGGGTTTCTGAGTCTTGTCATATCCACTTAGCAGAAGTGAAGCACAAACATGGGAAGGTAGAGAGTTCTCCAAGAAATCCCACCTCCTGGGCTCTCCTTTCATCTCATCCAGTAAGTATAGACAAGAGTGTGAGTTCCCAAGAAGGAAGTGCTCGATCTCTTCAAAAGTGAAGTTGCAAGATGACAACTTAAAACATATCTCATTTAGGTATGCTATTCTGAACTGAGAAAACCCATCCAGAATATATCTGTTTTATAGTTGTGAGTTTTCACATGCTAGGTTCTCTAAAAGGGAAGAACTCTTTGCCAGAGTGTTTGTATCATTCCCCTGCCATTCTTTTTCCTTACTAAATGGTATGCATTCCTTGCCTGGTTTACTCAGTTGCTGCTCAAAGTTAAAAATCTCCTGACTTTTACACAACTCTCCACGAGTAAGAAAGTAGTGGGAGACCTAAGTGAACCATTGAGTTCATCAATGATATTGCATCAAACCTGTGATTTCTTTTTGCATTTCATCTTCAAGGATTTGAGATTAGTGTTCTCCCTTCTACAGAGCAGCTTAGCATCTCTTAAAAATAGGAGAGCTACTGTTTTCTATCATTCTCTATTTTGTTTGTTTATACAGCATGGATAGCCAACATCCAGGAAGCCAGCGCTTCCAGAATTTGGAGATCAAGGTGCCAAGATCTAGTACCATGGACATTGTATGGTTCCTTTTCTTGACACCTCAGGAATCGTGGACCTTCCTGGGATAAAGAATGTAGTACACCTGAAATATCCTAGTGTGTATAGAAAAACAGAGAGAAACAGTAAGTCTGACCCAGATGGAGACCAACAAATCACACAGTTTTAGTTACCAAGGTCCCTTGATTAGCTGGGATAAGAAGAGAAAACAGCAAAGGGTCTAAACTCAACTGGACAGCAAGGCTTCTTACCACAAGAAGGCTACAACCAGTTGCTATAACAGTAGGTAACAGCGGCTATACAACTGTGCATGCAATGGAGAGTGAGCAGAAAAAAAAAAATAAAAACAATATGGGAGATTGATAAGATAGATATTCTAACAACTGGGAAGGAAAGAAAGCTGGGGAATGTGGTGATTCAAGTGCATAGGGGTCTCTACCTTCCTCTCTGTGCCTTGGAACTGGCCATCTGAACCTTTTTGGCAAACTCTAAGTACCTAAGATAGGAACCCTGTTGGTTCAGTTTAGCATTGTATCCCCAGCACTTGCTATAGAACCCATCATATAGCAGTTGCACAGTAAATACCTGTGCATTTACCAATCATGTTTTGGCATTACACATTGCACATTTCAACATTTCAACCGTGTTAGGTTGGCTTTGCCAATTAGATCATTGTGGGCCATTCCACATGAAAGTTTGCACTCTTCCAGAAGGCACAGTGCTGTTCTTACTGACTCTCTGAGTTTGGACATAAGTAATGACAAACATTAAAAGCATACTTTAAAAAAAAACATCATTATCCTACTGGCCAACCTTGCCTATGGGAAAAAGAAATAATCGAGGCCAGAAAGTGATTGGGAGAAGGAGAGAGTGCTCAGATCAGAGTCTGCCATAGACATTCGGTCCTTAGAGACATCTACACAGCAAAGCAATTTGAGGACAGGGCCCTAAAAAGAAAACAGCACCTGCCTTGCTGAGCAGTCTAGTCTGGAAAATGCTGGGTTGGCAACACGTTGCACCCTGTGAAAACTTGTGACTTCAATGTGAAAAGAAAAAAAAAAGAAGAAGTTTTAATTAAATTGGGTGTTTTTGAATCTCCCCTGGGGAGTTTCGGCTTGGTGGTCGAGAAGCTGAGAACTTTATTAGGATGAAGGGAGCCTTCTGGAAATCCTGGAACCCTGCAGTCCTTGGTGAGATGCATCAGCTACATGTGGTCACATTTTTGCCTTGAGAAGCACTGCTGTCATTAGCATTCTTTTGCAGCCAAGCACCGCTAAACCTGGAATGGTGTGCTTGGTCTGTGACCTGGTATTATCTACATTGAGCTTTTCCAGACAGTTTTTTTGTGTGTGTGTGTGTATTTTTATAGGTTTTTTTTTTTTTTTTTTTTTCTGAGTGAGAGAGTTTCCTGCAGGATCTAGCACTTCTTATTATATTTTATATCTTTATTTTTTTAGGCATTGTTTTGAATTTGGAAAGATAATCTTAAAACATATGGTGGGAGTAGGGGACATTTCTTCAGGCCTCAACCAGAGGCCTCTATAGTCAATTCGATTCAGGCAGTGTTAATTAAACACTTCCTACACGCAAAGTACTGCCCCAGGTTCTGAGGCTATAAAGAGAAGTATGATATCAATTCTGTCCTCCTGAAAAGTTGATAGACGAACATATACATCACTCGAATATAAGTAAGATTGGGGAAGTTATTATATGTACAAATGAAGAGGCACCTGCAGTATGTATATAAAGATAAATTCTGGCTAATGGAATAAGAGGCTGCGATAAGGAAGTGATAGATGAGCTTGGCCTTTGAGGTTACCCAACATTTCCACAACTAGGGAAGAAGAAATGAAAAAAGAGCAAGGGATAAAGGCATGCTATGGGGAAGATGCTCTAAGGTTACCAGGTCCCAGGGGTGCTTCGGTTGGTTGCCTGAGTTGAAATTCTGGTTGTCACACTTAGAAGCTGTGTGCTGTTAGGCATATTACATACCTTTCTGAGCCTCAATGAGCCCACTTGCAAAGTGAGGATAATGAGAATACCTATTTCACAGAGTTGCTTGAAAACTCAACGAGTAAAGAATGCACGTAATTGCTTAGAACAGTGTTGTGCATATACAATAAGAGCTCAGAATGTCATTATTATCCTTCAATATGAAGTTTGTGCTAACCTCTCTTCTTGGCTTATCTTACACTATTCTCCACTAGAGTAAAACCTAAACAACTGGCTGTGTGTCTCATACCTACAAACATACGCCATACTTTCTAGGTGCTTTGTTATTGAGTTAGTTTCTGTGCCCAGAATCTCTCCACTTACCAAAATCCTACTTATCCAAGGTCTACCTTAAACACTAGCTATGACTTCCAGACAAATGTGAGCACTGTTGTCACACTTCACAGGCTTTGTGGCAAGTTTTGGGAAGATCCCCTTTGGAAACTTGCTATTCACAGAGGCTACTATGGACCCTGCAGAGTGATTCATGGGATCTAGGGAATGAAAGGGCTTTCCCTTTCTCCTTCCTGGAGGGGGATGTGCATGTGGCAGAGGGAAGGGAAGATTCATCTTCCTGCTATTCCTAGATTTCCCTGAAAGATGACAACAACACAGAAAGAACAAGATAAACACTAACATTGGCCGGTTAGCTGCCTGTGCCAATGCTTGACTTAACCGAGTCTGAAGGCCACCGTCACCTTTGTGAATAAGCCAGGCCTGGGCACTGTTCATGGAGCTCCCAAGAACATTCTGGGCCAGCCTATTCAAACATTGAAAAGGGCCTCAGTGCCTCAAGTTTGAAAATTCCTCATAGATGGAGCCAGAGGAGTGATCCAGCCTAGATGGCAGATTCCTCATCAAGGGGTCAACGGAGTCAGGGGCCAACATTGGGTGTAGAATCAGGCTGTTAGATGGAACCCCAAATACTGTGTTGGGGATGCAGGGATGAAGGAGAAAGAGAAGTGTTTTCTATTTGCTGGATACCTATCAGTGTGGGAATGAATGTGTGTTCTCAGGCTCCTGTCTCCCCATCCCACTGTGCTTGAGCACACCTATGAACACAGCATTCGGCTGAAAGCTTTGGGGGCTGAGCACAGGAGGTCTGGAACTGCTTTGCATTTCAGCTCCCTCCAGCCTGCAGAATCTTGGCTGGGAGTGTGGGGGAAGGGAAGGGAAGGAGAAGAGGGCAAGGCCCCAGCCACCCACTGTGCCATTCCTGGGTTTTGATTAAAGAGGAAAATATTGGCTCTGACATTCTCCATTTGCAAGATCCAAATGTCTTTTGACTTTTTAGAAGAGTGAAGGGCTCAGGTTTCAGGGGAATGATCCTGCCTAGAACTTTTGACTCAAAACTTCAAGCTGCTCGGCTTCTCAGCAGTGGAACGCACAGCAAGTGCAGTGAGCAAAGTGACATTGCTGTGGCCATGCATTGCACAACAGTGTGATGTCAGCCTTCTGATGGGAGCCGGGCTGTTGAGCAATGCCACTTGGGAGAGAGAGAGGTCACACAGAAACCTGTCCAAAGGTTCTATGAATTTTCTAGCTTGAAAAATATTCGATACATTTCTTTACGTGTGGGGACCCAGCCTTTCCAAACCCCCTCAGCAGTGCTTTTCTAGAAACTGCTCCTCATTCTCAGGCTAGGCACAGAATTTCCAGTTCATAAGTTAAAAGTCATTTAAAACCAGGATAGGGCATTGAGGTGGGGGAGGAGTCTCCCAGAGGGGCCGCTGGCCATGGCATCACCCCCTCCCATCATCCTAGCCGTCTTTATCTGCAGCCCCTTCCTGAATGCTGAGTCTGAGGTGGCTGAAATCAAAAGCCTCCATGGGAGAAGATGGTTAGACATGGAAAAGATGTCCCATTCCCTCCCTCCTGGCAGGGAGGAGACACACATTCCATTGCATTCCATGGGGCCTAGTGCAGGGCTAAGGCATCCCGCTGCTTCACCCCTCGTCCCAGGATGAACCTGGCAGACAGCTTGGAAGGGAAGCTGCAATTTCTCTCCCTAGCCCAAGAAAGAGATGAGTCACAGACACAAGCAGAGGACAAGGAGTTGGCTAGCCAGACCTAAAGAGTTGGGATCCCTCTGGATATTGCTCCTTCCAGAATGAAAGGAAAATGGTTCCATATCTAACAAGTTCGCAGGAGTGATGACTTATGGGGTGTGCATTTTCTTCTATTCATATTTTCCTTGATCTCTTTGGTCATTATGCTGACCACTAATATGTGTTAACTAAGGATCCACGTGGACATGGTAATCTGGTAAAGAATCTCCTTCATGAAAAGGACTTTGGCCTTAGGACGTGGTGGTCACCTTGGGAGCATGTGAAGAGATAGGTTTGCCCCCTTTTGAATTCTTAACCGTGACGTTTGATTCATTCAGTGTTTCCATTTAAAGAGAGCCATGTGTATGTATGTGTGTGGTCTAATCTAGAAGACAAGAAGAGATCCTGAGGAGCTGATGAAGTATGAATAAATGTACTTAAAAGACAACATTGAGTTAGAAACTCAAATGGAAAGAAAGTCTTCATTTAGGAAAAGTCAGCAAAAATACCTCAGGAAGGAAAAGGTATCAAATCTAACTGTTAGCATGTAATAATATTTTGTCAGGAGTTCTTCTCCATTTCTGTTCAACTACAGACTTTCAGCTAGCATTAATCTTCTAATCAAAAGGGAACAAATCTATTTATAATTGACATAAATGATAGTCCTATTTATAGTTCTCTTTGGCGGCCCATGTTTCTCTGTGGGAGATTTTCCCTGAAACAAAAGCCTACTTTTTGAAGCAACTGTGTTCCAGGGGCAGCCTTGATCATTTCTGTTGCCCGAGAGATGTATTTAATTAACCTCTTACCCCTACTCAAGGGATGGTGGAATTTGAAAAGTACTGACCAATAATACAGAGACTCTTGCTTTTGCTCTTGTCATTCCAGTCCACAGAAATCATATGTGACCCAAAAAAGTAGTGGAAGCCTCTCTGTTGTAGAGGAAGACACATGAATGCCATCTTAGAAACTCACTTTCAGCTTCAGAATGGACTTTAGCCCAGCATTAACAATGCTTCACTCAAACTATCTCTAGAAACTAGCAATAGGCCTGGATTTTCTAAGAATGTGGTGATAGTGCCACAGATATTATATAAACCTCATACTCATAAAAATCTCTCTTTGTAGGCAGGTAGGGATGACTGCACCCATTTTATAAGGCAGAGAATTTCCTGAAGGCACCCAGATCATAACCAGCCATCTCAAAGCTTTTTAGGGTGTCCAGGTCTCTTCAATTTAGATGCAAAGTTCTTTTTGATACTCAAATGTCTTTTCTGGTAGCAAAACAAGTTATTATTTCAACATACCCAGGCATTCCTTGTTGGGTTTCTGCTTAATTCAGAAAAAATACGCTTTGAGGATTCCTTATGCTGAAAGAAAAGGGACCAGCAATGCTCAAGTTCTCTGCATCTGATCCTACCTGGCTTGCATGGCACAGAAGTCAGGTGGGAGGTGAACCTCATAACTCTAGGTAGAATTTGGATGTGTCACTGAACTGGGGTTGGAAAAACTGCCCTGGGAACTTTGCAAAATGAGAGATACTTTCATGAACTTTCCATCAACTCAAAGTCAAATCAGCCTATTCACCCAGTATTTCTTGCCTCTCGCAGGCTATAGGGGGCATCCGTATCTCCACCTTGCCAAGGACCCAGGCAGCCAGAGCACACGAAGGTGGCAAATTTTACCTGACTTAAACATCAGTGGAATACCTTAAGAGACAGCAAGAGGACAGGAATGGAAATTCTTGGTTTTCATTTGGCAATTCAGTAAACATACTTTGAAATCTTTCATTGTCCAGGACAAATAGAAAAATAAAGCAATACCACGTGTTGTGTTATTATTCCTTTAATGCTGTAGGTTTATGATGATTGTTCCTACATATTAGTCAGGGTTGTTTTCATAAGCAGATTGAAAGACCATTAGACAGATGTTTATATTTCCCTTTGGGAACATGGAAGGTGCTATTTAATATTACCATCTTCTCTGGATTTTTTACTTCGGCTGTCTCTTGGCTTTTAGCACTATGCCGGGTACGTGGCAGTCTGTAAAACACTGCTGAATTTGTGTACATTTAAACAGAGTGACTTTCTCCTTTTCAGTGAGTATTTTACAACTGGTCATTCCAACCAAAATTCATTAAGTTGGATTCATTTCTGGAGCTGAAATTTGACTCTATAATCTCGTGGCTTGTTGACAACCCCCCTGCGAGGGCAGAGAGAGATGAGAGTCTCTTTCTAGGTCTCCAGAAACTTTAGAAATGGACACTTTTGAATGCAGCAGGCTCTCAAAAACTCTTTGCATTTCATTTTTCCTAGGGTGTCTGTGCTCTGACATTGGCTCGGTTCACTGTTTCAGCTGGGGCCTCAGGAAGAGACTGACTCCTGTAATTCTAACACAAGTTCAGCACACTGAAGGATTTGCCTATGCTCCTTGTGAGGCATACAACAGTGTTTTAATCTGAAGATCACAGCCAGCTTCCAACAAAAAGGATCATGTTCTGTTTACCTAAATTCCCTCAGTAGTTTCCTTTAGATACAGCATTTCTCACTCCCTACTTGAAAATGCCTGCAAGTCCACAGGGGCCTTCCAACTCAGCCATGTCTGCATTTCAAATGACTTATTGCTTTCTTATGGGTATGCACAACTCATCTAGGCCTGTAAGTCCAAAGAAAAATGGATACCTTAATTAAATTCATGTAGGCATCAACTATACTGTGTACAGGGAATGAGGGGGATCTTAAAGAGATTAATAAAATATAGCCCTCACTGTCAAGGAGCTTAGAGTTAGCCCAAGAGTGTAAAGCATGAACATGCACCAAAAAACACAAACTAGAACAGATTATACTACGTTAAGAGTCACATTATTGCTTTCCTCTTTCAGAGGAAAGAGAGTTGACATCTGGTAGAAGATTTTACAAAGGAGGTGACATTTAAGAGAGCAGGAGGAAAATCCAGGAAAATAAAACATGTGGTAGGAAGTCATCTAGGTTGAATGTTGGAAAGTGTAGGGGGCATGTGTAAACTCAGTGAGTCAACTGATCAATGACTCAGTGACTGAAGCAAGTCATCTAAAGAAGTGAAGCGGGCCAGAGTAAGGCAATAGAGAGTGGCGGGGGCTTTGGTAAAGCAGAAAGCATGTGCCAGTATGAAGGGAAGAGTCATTTAGTAAATACTGGCGGAGAACTCACATTTTTATAAAAACACTGTCTTTGCCAAATGAAATACTTATGAAGACTGGATATGACTTACAGACTGCAATTCGTGAGCTCTGCTGTAGGGAAACATTAGGAAATACAATCGGAAAGTCAAATAGAGGTCTTCCATAAAATGCCTTGCCGTCAAGTTGGGGAGTTTGGACTCAATTTATTTAGCCATGGATGGTCACTGGAAGTTGTTTAGAAAAGGACTAAAGTGATTAGGAGTGTTTTTTAGAAAGATTAATCTCCTGGGTGGGATGGCTGGTGTCAAGCAAGATTGGACACAGAGTGATCATTGAGAAGGCTGTTGCAATAGTTCTGGTGAGTGATGAGAAGGACCTAAATAGTGGTGGGACTGGATGGAAGGACACATGTGTAATCTTCCAGTGAATTGGTAACAGCTGTTCTGGATCTTGGTGCAAAACAAACTATAATGCTACAGCTTGCTTTGTCTGAAGAGTTGGGTTTGATGGTCTCCACTGTCCTAAACACTCTGCATGATTGCGTAAACTGCCCATTGCACTGGCTGGGAACCTGTTGGTCTTTCCTGCTTTATAAGGTCTCAGTCCCCCCACCCCCCAAAAAAAATCCATTTGCTCTTGAAGAAATATCTCTTTGGTGATCTCAAAATTAATGAATGTTCAGTTTTTCTGATCTGGGTTCTTCCTTCACCATGAGGACTTGATGATCTTTTAAACTCAGGCTGAGCTGTGCCCTTAGTAGATTTGAGGAGAGCAATGGAGTTACACTAAGATGAAGTTCGTGTCTTACTCTTAGGAGCCAGCAGTGGTTAGCTTAATGCCCAGGTAACAGCACAAAGGGAACAACTCATTTCTCATTCCTCTCAAAATCAGTTCAGAGGGCTAATGATGGTGTAGACTGTCCCTATGACTCAAGCTTGGGGTTATATGGTTGATATTTAAGGGGCCTTGTGTGCTGGAGTGAAACCTCTTTGAAGGCATGGTTCCATCTTCCCGTGGGTATTGTTTAGCACAGAGCAGATGCTCAGATGACGATTCTACAATTAAATTGGCTATTGCTGTAATTTTATTTCCATACAGTTTACTAAAGCACTGAGCAAAAGTAACAAGAGAAGAATGCTAACAAAGAAACAAACAATAAGCTCCACATCCAGTTGGATTTTAAACAGGGAGTTTAGAGATTTCCATGAAATAACATGAAATATTCATTCTAGAAAAGGTCTGAGATTATTTTGACAATACTCATTCTGGGGTAGAGTGCCAAGAAGTCAGGGATTTTATTGTACTAAGTAATGCAGACTACGTCTAAATGGATCAAATATGTAATTTTGGTCTAAGCCCAAGACCGCCTTATCTTAGATTTGAATGCAATTAAGAGGTAGAAAACATTTGAAGTCTAAAGAAAATGCACGTGAAAACTGTATTGATGACTTATTTTTTTTTCCCTGAAAATTTGAAGAAAGAAATCACAATTACCTATTTCAGAGTTAGAATGACTTGTTTTATCTTAGTATCATTGTTCCAAGGAAAACAACCTTTGAGGCCCAGAAGACTGGTCAGTAAATTTACCAAATAATTTAGTAGTAGAATTCAGTGTAAGTCTAAGATTATTCTAACTGTTCAATTCAAAGCCCTTCTTTCCACCCCCTAGTGTGATTTCAAAGAATATAAGTTGCAAGCTAGCTTGCACTCAACTATTACCTGATCTGCTCCAGGATAATAGCCTTCAAATAACTGCTCCTTCATTAATAACTTCATAAGTTCAGGTGGGTGAACTTGTTCCATTCTAGAATGGAGCTGACAACAGCTGGAAGTCAGCTATCCCTCCTTGAAAAGAAGTTTTAAAGTTTATCCTTCACCTTCCTATGGGTGACAGAAACACACTTTCCTCATCTTAAAACCATTTCTCTTAAATTCCAATAGAAGCCCTCATGGAACTAATCAACTCAGACTCAGAAGAAATAATATTAGAACCTGGCTGAGCATGACGGAGGAAGCAAGGTGATATGAGTAAAATACATTTGTCAACTCAATGCAATAGAAATATATATTCGAAGCACTCTAGTTTGGCTAGTCTTGAAAAATATAACTATTGAAAAAGAAACTGGCAGGATCTTGAGGACCGGAGCTCAACTCCTGACTCCAGCAATGGGCTTGGAAATTGCAGCCACAGCAGTTAAGAGTTCCAATTTCCAGTTCACAGAAATTCAGGCCATGGGGTTATCCCTGGAGCATCTCTGAACTTCCTCTGAAGAAAGGCTTCACCAATTTGAGGGAATGGGGACTTGATGCAGGTGAATTACCCTATATATTGTTAATGCCCACAAGCAAGTGTGGCCCCAACATCATTATTTTTTCTTTAGTGAATACTGAGTTCTAATTATTTTCTATTCTCTCCCTTATCAGATGCATGCCACCATTTTTTCTCTAGACCAGGGCCCCTCAGACACTAAAGTGTGCACAAATCCCCCTGGGCATCTAGTTAAAATGCAGATTTCGGTTTAATTGTTTTGGGATCTTGGGAGCCCCTGATTCTGCATTTCTAATAACCTCTAGGGTTGTTTTGAGGAGCAAGGCTCTGGACCTATCTTCACACACTAAGCAACATTGACATGTGCCCTTAGGACATTTGTTAATCAAACTAAATTTGCCCATTATAAACAAGAAGTTGTTTCTTTCTACAAAATATATTCTATAACAATGAATCAAGTCTGGTTTCTTCTAAAAGATAGACTTCTCTGTTCTTTATTATTGCTGTTGTTTTTTATGTGGTGGGGAACCAAATTATTTATATTAAAACTGACCATTCCTGGAGTGACTTTAAGACTTTAAGTGGCCAGTGCCTCCTTCAGAACCAACCGGAAGGAAGTCCTTCTGTGTTGTTAGCATACACATCATGATGCTTTCCTATAGTTACTGTACCCTCATCTGGCTTATCTAGGAAGGGATATTTCCAGAGTTACATGCTAATCACTATAACTAATAATCTACAGAGATTCCAGCCATTGTAAGACTTGGAAAAGGCATTAGAGCCTTTTCATGTGACTTAGGGCCCACGGATTGTCATTCTTAAGGGAAGCCTGAAATGATGAGTATTGTATGAGTATATCATTGATCCTTTCAGAATTTATCCCCAAATGTCTGTTCCATACCAGGAGGCAAGAATCCGCAGAAAATAAAGAATCTTCGGAGAGCCAAAAACATCTCCACACCCAAACTGAGAGAGTGGAATTATAAGGTGAATACAATTAACTGGCAATTGCATCTATGCTGAAAACACAGTCATCTTTGTAATAGGGAACATTTGCTGTGCTTGACAAACTCACAATAAAATGGTTGGATCCATAGGAAGGAACATGCTGGAAATGGTTTCAATTTTATCCTGTTTTTTCACTCAATAGCCATTGATTGAAGGTGTCCAGCCAAAAATAATGAGACAAGGAGCCAACAATAGTCTTACCCTTTGACCTTATTAGATATAGTTGCAGCTGAAATTTGTTATGTGTTTCAGGAATAACAAAGCATTCATATGGAATGGATATTGGCAGAGTGGCTGCTGATGAAACCAGAAAAAATTAGACAAATTATCAATTGCTCGCTTCCAAATTACCCTAAAAAGAAATTAGATCCATTTTCAGTAGCTTTGCCTTCAAATTTCTTCATTCCATGAGTCACCACTACCTTCTGCCAAACTAAATATGTCTATGAACGGCTGGAAAGTTTAATGGAAAGAAACATAAAACTCAAAGTACGTAGGAAAATTTAAGCTTCTTCATGGAAGACCTTCATGGAAGACTAGCAAGTTAGGAATGTGTAGAGACAACTCATCGATAGTGCCTTTTGTTTGGGGAATATTTTGGGTATTGTTAGCAAGCAATACAAAACTGCATTAATTAGTCAACCAGCTGACATGACTTCAAATTAAAAATAATTATAAAAAGGAGTTAGCTCTTTACTTTTCCCATTTATTTATGTATTTGCTTGTTTTGGTTTGTTTGTTTATGGTGTGAGGAACTGAACCCAGAGGCATTCTACCTTTGAGCTACATCTCCAGCCCTATTTTAATTTTTTGAAACAGGGTCTCTCTAGGTTGATGAGAGTCTCACTACTTTTTAAGGCTGTCCTCAAACCTGCGATCCTCCTGTTTCAACCTCCCAAGTACTAGGATTACAAGAGCCACAATGCCTAGTTCTTTCCCCTTTTTAAAAAGTCTCCAATTCACCAAACTACTAGGGTTTATGAAGATTCCTAGTTCTATAGTCAGGTTGGTCAGTTTGGGGATAAAGAGACCTAATGATGTTTTCCAATGTGTAATAGAAACCAGGAAAACATTTATGAATAGTTAAGGGCTTGAAGTTTCAGACTATTCTAATACTATATCTGGCAGATTGCAGTCTAGCAGTTTGCTCTGAGTGTCTGGACTGCAGTTATCAGGGCTGTGTTTCCATGAGTTTATCAAGGTTGAGTTTAATATGCCTACCTGTGCAAAGAGCTCTGTGAGGGGACGGAACTGTAGTCCTGGTTTTTGCAACCAGTATGCTCTGTGACCTCATGCATATGCTTTTTTCTGGATCTTGGTTCCCTAGATTGGATTGTTCCATGGTTCTCCCTAGCTCTCCAATTCTTTAATCAGCTTGGGCAAATAAATACTCCTTGTGCTGTTCTCTAATGGCTGGCACCCCAGCTGTGACACCTCCCATGGGGGATTTATTTACCAGGGACGCACCACAAATCCTTTGAAACAACTCAAATGGAATAAGAGAGAGAATTTGAGTTGGAGATTCTCTTTTCAAAACAACTTCCATAGGTGGAACCTATTAGGGAGGGTCTGGTAGCCTTTGAAAGCTCCCTGTTGGCTCAAATAAGTTTACTTTCAAGCTAGGAGTTTTCCATGAGACATCAGTGAAGGGGGTCCTGAAAGGCAATACTTCAAGTAAACTTGAGGATTCTCCTATTCTTTCAATCTCAGATCCATATGGGGACTGAAAACAAGGGAATAGCCCTTGGGATGGCTTTTTAAATCACAAATCAAGGAGTTTTATTGAGAGTTGCACACTGGATGCTGGGGAAGACAGGGAAAAATACTTTCAAAATTTAGTCTCTGTTTTTCCTAAAGAGCTCATAATAAAACAAAATGAAAATTCACTGCAGTAGTAATCAGTATTTGAGTGTGTGGTTCCAAAGTGTGTTTACTACATCAAATCTTGTGTCTCTGGGAACTGCTGGATGTGAGGGTCCTCAGGTAGAAGAACTACTTTGTCACTGGTCCATATAGTAATAAAACTCATAATTTTGATTTCCTAGAAGGCCTGCTCAAACAAAAAAAATTCAATTCTCCCTAGTCAGACTGATAAGAAAGCAGTTTAGATAGGCAACTTGGATAGGAGTAGGTTCCCTCTGCTGAGAGCTTGAGAGCTGTTTTTTTTTTTTTTTTTTGAGACTAAGCAGAAATCACCAATAGCTGACTTGGGAGAATGGAAATCTTTTGCCTGTGTGTGATACCTGAGTGACTACCTAACCACCTCTTAGGGGACAAACTCTTTAAGCAAGCTCACTGTGGTAATGTGATAGGCCCCATCACTTTTCTGCTTCTTCCAATGGGAGGAAATGAAGAGTAATACTGAGTGAGCATTCCCAAGGTCCATTAATTAACTCTTGGGCAGCCTAAATGCAAAATGATATGTGATTTGGAGATATCGACGTGCTTTTCTTTTTAATTAAGAAGTGAGAGCATATATGCTGCCAAATGAACTTTTCTAGTCTATAATTATTGCATAGAGTTTTATAGAAGTTGAACCACTGCATTGATGTGTGGGCCATCAGTAGGGAGATGAGACAAAGTATGCAATTCCATCTATTAATAATGGCATGGTTGGATAGCCCTCTTAGTTCCCAAAGCCCTTCCATAAATTTCAGAACAGTTCTTTTTTTTTTTTTTTGCGGTACTGGAGATTGAACTCAGGGGCATTCTACCTCCGAGCTATACCCCCAGCCCTATTTTTTATTCCTTATTTTGAAACAGAGTCTCACTAAGTTGTGGAGGGCCTCACTAGGTAGCTGAGGCTGGCCGCGAACCCGGATCCTCCGGTCTCAGCCTCCCAAATGCTGGGATTACAAGCGTGTGCCACCACGCCTGGCTAGTTTCAGAACAGTTCTGAGGAGTAATATTTTTATTCCCATTTTATGATGGGGAATGTGAAGTCAAAGGATGTTAAGTGACTTCTCCAAGATCACAGAGCTGCTGGTGGGGGTAAGGGGGCTGGATCAAGCCCAAACATGAACTTGTTTCTGGGCAATAAAATGAGTGTGATCATAGGCAACAGGAAAGACACAAGAGAGGCAGAAAAAGCTCTGGCTACTACCTTTGAATGAGGCTTTTTTTTTTTTTTTTTTACTGGTGAGGAATTGAGTTTATTTATTATGTGACTGAGAAGGGAACAGTCATACGTATTGAGGTCAAAGAGAACCTGCTTCTATTTCGTGTGCTCCAGGTGGTCACAATCAAACTTCTAAGCACATGCTTTTGCTTGGGACCATTTCTGCCTGCCCTTACTTCTCTTACTAAAATACATGAGTTCTATAGCTAGAAGTCAAAAAGGAAAATCTGCAAATACCTTTTAAGTAACCTATAGAAGGGGCTTTTTATTTCCAGAGAAAAGTTTTCAAAACCCCAATGACTCTTCTCATTGCTTACTCTGTGCAACAGACTCCTGATTAATCAGTGACCAGTGGCTGAGTCCTTGGCTCTTCCATGGAGGAAGCCTTCCTAGGAGGGTTGCCATTTTCTCACATGGTTTCCTCCACCTCTCTCATTGCTTCTTTTCTGCAGATTTGTCTAGCCCAGTAGATCTTAACTGGGGGTGATTTTGCCTTCCGCCTCCGAGGAGACACTGGGCAATGTCTGGAGACATTTTTGGCACTCACAACTGGAAGGAAGGGACCACTGGCATCTAGAAGCCAAGCATGCTGCTAAGTATCATATAATACATAGGACAATCCCCTCTTTCAATAAAAAAAAAATCATCTGGCCCTAAACACCAATAGTGCTGAGGCTGCAAACCCTGTTGCTGGTGGCATTCCTGAGAAAGGTGAGAATTATGAGACAGAAGTAAAATTTAAAAACATGTTACTTGGTCTTATAAAGGGGATGGGGATAGGAACAGGAGGAAAAAGAGAAAATCTGCAGTCTTCAAATCAGTTTAATCCAGAATTCTAACTCTTGTGCTCCTTTCCCCAGTTTCACAGATAATCAGGAGTTGGCCGCATGTGGATTGGCTCAATAAGGACTTTCTAAATCACTCGCTTCTGATGAAAGACCCATTTCATCAGGATAAATGGTTACAGAGGTAGTGCCATCTTCCCAGAAATACAGGATTGCCCGACAATTCTGTCATAACCTGATGCATTTTTAAAGTTTAAAAAGGTCCCTCAAACAGCTTTTCTAATCTCTTACAAAAGTGACAATGAAAGAAGAAAATCTGGAGAGATTCACAGAATATTTGCTTGGGAGTTTGAAAACATAAAAAAAAAAAAAAATCAGGTGTAAATTTCTGTTGGTCTGAGATCATCAGAGAAATCTCCAGAAAAAAGGCTGATTCAACAACTCATCAGACCATTTCCGATTTTCCAGGAACACAGCTTTGCTAAAGTCATTCCAAAGCAGTTCTACCAAAGTTGACATTGGAGAGAGTGATCAGAAAGTGAGAATAATATAATGCACAATAACAGTCTAAATTTTGACTTTAAGTAGACTTGAAATGCCCAAAGCACATCTGAAGGTTTTGAAGACCATACAGGAGACAAGCAGGGAATAATTTTGTGCAAATATCTGCAGTGAAGGAACAGAAGTGTTAAGTCTCAGGTGAGTTTATCTGAATCAAGGATCCAGTGAGATATGTACTTGTTTGAATGAACTTGACTAGAGGCCTCTCCTGGTCATTTTAATTTACTAGATAATTTTGACATAGCATGGTTAACTGCTGCTAAAGAGAGGGCTATTGTGTCGGGATCAGTAAACAGAATCTACAGTATCTCCTTCTACTTCTGCCATGAATTAGCTGTGTGACCTTGGACATGTGACTTCTCTCTGGGGTTCAGTCTGAATGTTTGACAAGATCATTTTTCAAGGGTCACAAAGCTTTTATCAATCTTCAATTTTATTTTCCTTTCTACAATCAGGTAGTTTTAAGAGGAGATAGAGAAATGTATACTTAATCAATAATGAAGTTCCTGAGTGTCTTTCTTTCCAGGGATTTTAGCATGATCCCCCCCCTTTTTTTTTCCTTTGGAATAGAAACCTTATCCCTGCAGAATGCCTGAGCATTGAAAGCAAAAGGTTTTAATTTAAAAGACTGTGTGGTCTCTGCTGATTGCACAATTTCTCTTTGTGTCCGTGCTTCTGCTGATCAAATATTGCAAAGCCATTAATTACCTTAGGACAAATGCAGAGGGCCACGTGCAAAGGTTCTGGTGAACGACTTAAAGCTACATACCAAATGCAAAGCGAAGGGCTTTTCTTGGTATTTAAGCTTCAGTGAAAAAGTAAGAGGGACAGCTATGCCAAGAATGAAAACCCAGAGCTTGCCAAGTGCTTCTTTAAGTGGCTTTAGCCAATGTGAGACTAAACAATGCATTAAATAGGCATACAGCTCACTGTAGTTAGGGAACTGCATGTCAAATAACAGCTCTTTGCTATGTTTTAAACATGATCTCACATATAGATAAAGACAGACAAAATGTCGTGTTGTTATCTCCGTAGTCTAACAGCTAATAAGTGGATTAAACTTTCCAGGCAACCAAAAGTAATTCTTTGGGTTTGTTGATGTTTCATGGAGAGGTGTAGGAAGGAACTTTGCCAGGGTAGCAGCTCAGTGCAAAAAGGACTTTTTGCCACTATTCTTGTCATCATCAAAGATGGCTAGCTACAGAAAGGTGCAAAGTCTTTGCAGCCCATTACTGAGAACAATGAGAAACCTCCTGGGGAGAGACCTTGCACCTTTTTTTCAGTGTGTCTGATTCTTTGGTGTGGGCTGTGAAATCAGAAAGGACACTGCGGGAGTGGTGAGGTTGGCTTTAATGGAGCCTTTAAGGAATGCAGGCCTGGCAATTGCTAAGACAATGGAAGCCCACTGAATTTGCAGAATGCCAAAACTCTCTCTTGGATCCAAAATGTCTGCCCTATCAATCACTGAAGATACCAGACATTGCAATATCGATGGTGCAAACAACTGGTTCCCACAGCTCTTTTCATGATCAGGTTGGGGAAGTCTCTTTGTGCCTGGCTCCTCCAAATTATGGTGCCTCATAATTACTTTCCCTTTACTGCCACTTTCATAGGATCCCAAGAGAGATGCCTGGACCAGCTAAACAGCCATTCATCAGTAGTTCTTTGAGAAAAACCAACAGAGCTAATTACTGCAAGAAACAAAGCACTTTAGGTTTGCTGCCAGAAGAAGAGAACTTGAGTTGGCCAGAAGAGAGGCTTCCTAGATCATAGTGCCTGCTCAGTCTTCACAGGTAAGCTGGGGTCCGGAGTGGGGTCCTGTGAGGCCTCTTGCCAACATCAGCCTCTAATCAAGCAAGACTTTTCTTTTGCACCCTGAGAAAATCCTACTAGAATTTCCCCAAAAGGTAAAATTGTAGGGTCTTTATAGGGATATATCTCTCATGACTCATTCCAAGAGAATGTTCAAAACCAACTGCACCACCCTGGGATTCCTGCTTCTCGTCACTCAGAAGAGCACTGGGATTTTGAAAGCATCTGCCTGTGCCACAAGAATTTGGGCTTCTAAACAATGTAAATGACCAAGTGAACACACTTCACAAAGACAAGAGACCTTGGCTCTAGTGCTGGATCTGTCCAGGGAAGTAAATCATAAAATCTCCATGTCTCATATTTCTTGTTTGCATAATGCAGCAATCATCTTTGTCCATCAAGTGGGAGAGCCAACACAATGAAATCCTCCCTTCCTTCCTTCCTTCCTTCCTTCCTTCCTTCCTTCCTTCCTTCCTTCCTTCCTTCCCTCTCTCTCTCTCTTTCTCTCTCTCTCTTTCTTTCTTTCCATCCTTCCTTCTCTTTCTCTCTTTTGGTACTAGGCATTGAACCTAGGGGCATTCTACCTCCCAGCTACATCCAAGCCCTTTTAATTTTTTAAGAATTTTGAAATAGGGTCTCGCTAAGTTGCTAAGGCTGGTCTCAAACCTGAGATCCTCCTGTCTCAGCCTCCCAAATGCTGGGATAACAGGCATGGACCAGTATGCCTGGCCCAACACAATTGAATTTCGAAAAGGTAAATGCACTAGACAAATATATGCATTCTTCTTGTTACAAGTACTGACATTACTTACATGGATAAAAAATGAGTGTATAATTAATTGAGCTCTTCTAATATCCTGATCATTGCAATAGATTCTACAACTGATCCCATAAGAGAATAAATAAGTGTAATAGCTAACATGTGCTTACTATGTGCCAAGCAGTATTCTAAGTTAGCACAGGCTAATCCACTAACTCATTTCATCCTAATACTGGCACTGTAGAGGAGGCCTCACTTTCGAGATGACAAAAATTGAGGAATAAAGAGATTAAGTAACTTGCTCTAGGCCATCCACGAATAAAGTTGCAGAGCTAGGGTTCAAATCCTGGACACTTGGCAATAAAGGATATACTCTTAGTCACGAACCCTTCACTCTCCTGCTTATAATTCTCCACCAGGGAGAAGATGGCCATGCACAGCATTAAGATGTCATAAAAATGCAAACTATTTTCTGCTTTTGTATAGAAACCATCATCTTTTTAGTTACACAGACTAGTCTTCCTGAATTTATTTGAAGAGTAGTGGCAAGCATTTGGGGTCAATAGAAAAACCCAGTGCTTTTCTTTAACAATATCTGTGGCCTATTAACTTTGTGGAACTAATGAGGCTAGGATCATAAGGTCAAACTCCACATGTACCAATTAATTTCAAAGAGAGGAGCTTTTTATTTTTCACAGCTAGTGACTGTACCTCTAACTTAGGCCAGCAGTCACACATATCCCTGTGTGGCTGTCTATGGGGTGTCCAGCAAAAGAATACAAATGGCACAGCTCAAAGCCAGCCTGGCTCCAAACAATGCTAATACAGGTGAGCATATCTTCAAATGCTCTAAACTGTATACTCTCTTCTTTAATTGGAAAAGCAGCTTTTGGTTGAAGTTTAGAAATGTGTAGAGTCTTATTTGTTTCCTCTAATTTAATATAGGGCAGCTAAAAAGAAACCCACTCTCTTGTCCTCACAGCTAAGAAAGTGAAAAAATATAAAGATAAGACTCATTGGGTAGTCCTTCCTAGCAAAGAAAAATGGTAGTCTGTTTTCATGAGCTGTGTATCTGATCATGTCTGAGTTTCTATTCCCTTCCTGAGGGGTTGAGATTCAACTTTAAACAAAACAAAGAAGCAGGCTCCTCTTTCTTTAAGGGGGTAGAATCGCCTGTTTGGGGACCAACAAAAACTACGTAAAGAAGGTAAAGGCTAAGTGTTCTTTGGTCACTACTTAAATACAAAGGTCTCCTTTCTGAATAGCACCAAATACTTGTTAATTACAACCTAGAATATGAGTCTGTTAAAGTTAGAAGAGGTCATTTACTTTAACAAAATCCTCTTGTTTTACAGACAAGGACATTTCAACCCAGGAAGTTTAAATTTCTGCCAAAGTCACACAACTAATGAGTGACAGGTCTGGGAGCAGTTTTCTAAGCAATATGTATCAAAGGAAAGAAGCTTGAGTTAATAATCATAACCCAAATCTAGGAAGGTTGATGCAATCAATAACAATGAAAGTTAATTGCAAAGTTTCACTTGAACTCTTTAAAAACAGTATGTTTTAACACATGAAGAATGTCCTTCGTTTATTCAGACCTGTTCTTAATAACTATGCATTGGAAGTATGTTTTACAAAAGCCATAAATCTGGAATGGCTGAAAGGGCATCCAACTTTCTTTTCTAATTGATTTACTTCTCCTTTTCCCCAGATTGCCTGAGGTAAAGCATATACAGTTTATTTAAGGAACTGTTTATAGACTCTTAAAACTAAAAAGGACCCCAGAAACTCTCTTTCTTTTGGCTGCTCTTAATTGAAACCATCCAAGGATGGTTGGTTGTCTGTCAGTTTTTAAAATCTCTTCAAGAAGAAAAATTCCACAAGCTCCTAAACAGCATGTTAAAATGGTTAATCGCCATGGCTGTCAAAAATTAAATCTATGTCAAGCTTAACTTCTCCCATTTTCTTTTACCTGTGGCTGTGTTTCATGCAAAATGAGGTTTCATAAGGGGCACCCTCCATGAGGGCTCCATTGCTCTGGTAAGATAAATAGCTAGTGCTTCCTCAAAGTGCTCCATTTCCCTCGCAGGACTATGAGAGCAAAAGGCTGGTTGACAGTCTCTCTTACTATGATGTGCAGGGAAGAATCAGTAATTAGCTCTCCATTGGATCTGTCATTTCCTAAAATGTCTAGGGAAGCTGCATTAATTATAGATGAACTCTTCCATTTATGCTGGGGGGAAATGTTCACAAAACAGATAATCTGGAGAGCTGCTTCTATTCTGCACCAGTGGAACATGGGTTTGAAGGGAAATATGAGCTCATTCCCAACACTGGGTCAACCTATACAACATAAGCATCAGAAGTGTTTTATTCAGAACAATCTAAGTGAGGATTAAAACCAACTCTCCTCATTAGGTATTCCACACTGGCAAAAAAGAGAGAGATTGAGGCAATTTTCCCTTAGATGTCTAAAGTTCAAACTAAGATCTCCCAATAGCAAGAAAAATCCATACTTCCAAAATAGCATTGAAGAAGCTTAAAATAAAAGGCACAGCCACAATAAAACTTTGAAAATAAGGGCATATAAACAATAAATAGTAAGTGCTAACTGACAGAGAATAGAAGTGGGGAAGACCGCATCCTGTTAGAAAGGTTTTCAGAGACTGGAAGTGCTTAAAGCTGACTTCTCCACACACAGTAAATCTCAGGATGAAAAGGAAACTCAATAAAATTTGTTGACAACAGTTAATGCCTATAAGAATAATTGGCTCAGACACAAAACAGACCATTGTTGTAAGCTTGAGGATGACCAAAATGTAGCCTCTAAGTTGTTAGTATATATACCTTATATTCAGTTGAGAAAAGAAAGACAGTTACATCAAATAACTGAGTGAGTAGACATGAGTTGAAAAGTATGGTCCAAAGTACTTGCCAACCCTAGTTCTTGGTGGTTCTTAAGACTAAGATCCCAAAGAAGTATTCCATTGCATTCCATTTGATAATCAAATGTAAGCAACTACCATGCCAGCCAGGCACTGCACTAGACACTGAGATTGAAAAGTAAATAAATATGGCCTTTAGCCTCAAGGAGTCCACTGAGAGGGCATCATTCACAGGAGGGTAAAGCCTGGTAAGCTGATGGCAAAAACGAGACAGAATACTCAGGGAAAGCACCAAGGATATAGTCTGTTTCCTCTAGTTTACTTTTCTCTTATGACACTCGGTCACACATATGTGTACTTTTTTTTTTTTTTTAACCTCCCATCTAGACCATGAGTTCCTTGAAGCCTAGAGCAATCACTCATTTCTAGGCATGCCAATCATGCTCAGCCCAGTAGCGCATACGCAGCAGGTGTGTCATCGATGTTGTTAAGTAAATTAAAACAATGTAAAAGTAGTAACAACTCCCAAGCAAAGAGGATTGTCCAGTTGACCTGGAGGCTAACAGGAATATGTTTGTGCATGAGGGACTATGTCAGATAAGATATTAAACTGTCATGAAATTCTATAAGGTAGAACATGTGAAATACATACTCTCCTGACAGTGTTGACAAAAACACATGATCTACAAAACCACTTTCTAAGTGGTAGTTTAAACATGAAGAGTTGCTATATGTAACTTTCTCCTTTTAAGATATGAAAACATAATTAAAGCCAGACATGGTGGCACACACCTGTAATTCCAGTACTTGGGAGACTGAGACAGAAAGATTGTAGGTTTGAGGCCAGCTTCAGCAACTTAGGGAAGCCCTCAGCAACTTAGTAAAACCTTGTTTCAAAATAAAGAATAAAATGGGTCTGGGGGTACAGCTCAGAGGTAGAATGCCCCTGGGTTCAATTCTCAGTACCAAAACAAAAACATAATGATAATAATAACAACAATAATAGCAACAACAACAATAACAATAATAACAACAACAACAATAACAGCAACAGTAATTTGCTAAAATGTGGTCATGGTAATGACAGAGTAAAAGAACCATTTCAGTGCCTTGAGATCAGTTTCCATCATAGTTGTCCAATACTCTTAAGTGTCTGTGTGAGCAGATATAAGTGTCATAAAGTAACTTAGGATTAAGTCATTCTGTTTTTTCCCACCTAATGCAAACATCGCAGGCACAGAAGGATCCACTGTCTATGCACAATGCCTGGGTGTGCCAGAGTACACCATGGTGAACATCATAATTTAACCTGGCACGTACCAGGGAGCTCTTGCAGGACTGGCAATTACCTAGTGAACTGGATGAAAGGGAATTGCAAAAATGGATCGTCAAGGCAAAAAAAAATTTTCTTGGGCATAATAAATGAGAACCATTTTTTTAAAAAATGTGGATCAGTAGCAGCAAATTACAGAATAATTAAACCCACTGCTGGGTCCTGTTGATGCCCTGTATTTGCCTTCCAGAGGATGTTTTAAAGCTAAAACAAGTCTACTATTGGAAAAGCACCCACCCAATGAACTCATTCATCTGCCCTGCAGCGGAGAACTGGATGGAAGCGCTTTATTGCCAGAAAAATGAATTCATCCCATTAAAACACTGGCTGGAAGTGTAGAGTGGGAATTTGCCCATTTGAACAGTAGAAAGCACTTCTGATTCACTGTCACTTGTCACTTGTCATTTTTTGCCCGGTCCATGGTAAGTACAGATCACTGGTTTCTCTACCAGCTTTTTCCTTTCTATCTCCCCTACCCATCTCCAGACTGGCATACACACCCCCCGTCCCTTGGCCTTACACACACACACACACACACACACACACACACACACACACACACACACACACCATCTACCTAAAGAAAGACCAACATTTGGGAAGAAGAGAAAAGAGGCTTCAAGTGTGTGACTCATCCCAGGAGCTGTTCAAAACTTAGTGGGTAACTGAGGTAAGCTGTCTACACTTGAGTGATATGAACCTCTGAGGATGATTCATACTCAGTTTCCTGGAACTCTCTAATATCCCAAAGAATTACACAGAGTGAGCATCCGGCTTTCAATCTTTCACTATCTTGTAATATAAATAAGGCATGACAGATGCCTATGAGGTAGATATTTAAGTGATCAGTTCCCTGAGGTTCTATCCACTTTTATTTGTGTTTATTCTTCATAAGCATTGACTCAGCTGCCTACTTTTTATTGATTGTCAGATTTCTAATTTTCTGAGGCCTGCTTAGGAAACAAAAGACTCTGCACTAGTCAAAGACCCTTTTACCAAAGGAGGTATCATTGGAAAGTCCCAGAGAAGAATTACAGCCTAAGAGAGTGATGGCAAAAAAATAAATCAAGGTCAATTGGCATAGAGGGCAACTTGAAAGGACACATTTCAGCTTGCATTTAGAAGAAACCTGTGCACTTGCAAATGTGTCCTTGAGCAAAGGTCACCTCCTGTCTGTTCACAGTGACTGCATATTGAATGGAGAGGTCCAGCAGGTGCCCCTTCATTCTCTTCCCAAGTCTGCATGCGTAGAGAGTCTTTACTATTTTATTCCAAGTGCCAGAGCACTTGGAACAGTCTTGTATGTCTCACATGTGTTTATATGTGTACCATAGTTCTCAAAAACAAAATCCTTAATACTCTGGGAATCATTTTGTTCAGACCGTTCATTAAAACGAACAGAAGACGGAGAATAGGTCATAATAATTGCAGGAAGGCCCAATAGGAAGTAGACAAACTGTTAAGGAAGAAATTTCCACTCTAAAGAGATCTGTAAAACTTGCCAAAACCCCATGGAAACCCTCTGCTGACTTAAAGGTGAAGATCTCAGAGGCTGAGAATGGCTGCCAGCCACGGGCAGTCATTCAGTTATTCACACGCTGCCTGCGGTTGTAAATCCACACAGCCATTTACTTCAAACTTTTAGCGGCGCAGAGAGAGGGAGGGCTACTTACTGAAATAAAAGCCCCTGTCTCCACACACGAACTGAAGAGCATCCACCAGCTCCGCCCCGCAGAGTGTCTCTGGTCCAGCTGTGGCGGAGCTGGTGAAGGTGAGCAAGCAGAGGGCCAGGTAGAAGAGGTGTGAGGAGGACATGATGTGTATCTTCACCTGCCAAGAAAGAGAAGGAGGGTCAAGTTTCCTCCCAGGTCCTTGCAAGGGAAACAGGGAGGGGACAGGGGCACACTGACTCCCATTATTCCATTGTTGTCATTAATCAGAATTACCTGGCACAAAATGCAACAAAATTCATGAAGGACCACTGTGGGTCCTTGGCTGCTCATGATTTGGGATCCAACAATCTTTGTTTAATCCACTTGCTACTAGATCCCGAAGAAGTTCCTGAGCCCCTTCTTTACAGATTCCTATTACAAGGAAGTAAGATCTACAAACATTTACTCTATAGGTGAAAGATGCTTTTATTTATTTATTTATTTATTTATTTATTTATTTATTTGCGGTACTGGGGATTGAACTCAGGGGCATTATACCTCCGAGCTATACCCCCAGCCCTATTTTTTATTCTTTATTTTGAAACCCAGTCTCACTAAGTTGCAGAGTGCCTTACTAGGTAGCTGAGGCTGGCCGCGAACCCGGATCCTCCAGTCTCAGCCTCCCGAATGCTGGGATTACAATTGTGGGCCACCACGCTGGCTGAAAGATGCTTTTATAACGAAGGGATTCCATACCACTCTGAAATCCTGGTAAGACCTCTGAATCATCAAAGGTTAAATTGTGCTTGGTATGTTCTGTTAATTTAAATTCTCTAAAGATTGACCCACCATGGATTATTGACTAGCATATTAAATTAACTAGAACATCATTCCTTGGCTATTGATTAAGAAGAATTTATCATGGCAAAAAAAGGACTTGTGAAAATACTATATATTGTTATAATGTTCCCCCTACCTGGGTTATTTAATGAGAGAGAGAGAGAGAGAGAGAGAGAGAGAGAGAGAGAGAGAGAGAGAGAAAGAAAGAAGAGAAGAGAGAAGAGAGAGAGAAGATTTCTTACCTGGGGAGGAATACCAGCAGTTAAAACAATCACAAGTGAGTGGAAGAAAAAAATAGAAATAGGAAAATATATGAGAATTTAAGAGTGAAATTGGCTAGTGCTAAAGTGGGGTCATCATAAGGCTCACAGCTGACACCCCTGTAACAAAAGACAGATTAATAAGAGAAAGGCTTACCAAACTTATTTCATCAAAGTTTTATGTGACATAAGAGCCTTCATAATGAATGCCTAAATACCCAGGGAAAAGTTTTTGTTTGTTTGTTTTTTTAATGCTTCAGTTCAATGAAGCATGGGTATCTGTGTAGAAATATGATTGGACAAAAACAGGTATGATTTAATGCCAACGGACTGAGGTAGGGAAACCCAGCAAGGGTCGTCTGTTTTGATTCTTCTGTGCCCCTCCATGTAGTCTTCCTATGTCCTGGGTACAGGGCAGGACCCCTTTGGAACAAGAGTCTTTGGACCAACTGTCAATCAGACAAGGTAAATCATGGAATTTCTTTATAGTCAGTTCCTCTACAGAAAGGCAGGGTAAGGTTAGAATCACAGTTCCAGGTTTTATGGCTGGCTTTGGGGAAGAGAGTTTCTAGTTTCTCTGGCCTGCCTTGGGGGAGGATGGGGAGCAGGAAAACAGAGGGCAAGAGAAGGTCAGAGAGAGACTTTGCTTCTGAGACATTTTAATTCCCTTTAGTCCTCAGCAAGCCAAAGAGGCATACTTTGGGTTCTCGTTTTCTGAGTCCCAGTACCAACTAATTGCTACCCCTTCTGCATTTTAAAGCCTCGTACCCGAGTCCAGTCTCAAATCAACATGTGTAGAGAGTCCTGTCCATGTACAGTACCTTGGCTTAAAACCTGAAAAGTCTTATGTTTAGTTACAGGAATTCTGGAATGCTGACCTCATGCTGATTTCTATGTCACCGTATCCATTTTCTAGTAAAATCTTCCCAGGGACCCCTGGTTGGCATGCCAGAGCCAATGATTGACAGCTCAGGGGCAACCCAGCCAAGAGCCGGATTCCTGTGGCTGGTCTCCATCCTCACTCTAAGGAGTAGGAAAGTGCTAAGGGGACCATTAGGTTGCACTTTCCATATTTGCTACTTGTGGCACAAAGATGTGGTTTCTTCCAGGAAGGCTCCCAAGGTGAGTCTCGTCACCTCTCTCAGCTGCAGCTACTTGCAGCAGCTCTTGAAAGAGCCACCGACAGGATGTTGGGTGAGTGACCCTATTAAAAGGGTCATGGAGTTATGCTGGAAGCTATAATTTTTAAAAGAGGCTTTTTTGAACCTCACAGTGGGGGCAGGTCCATTCAATCCCATCAGTTTTAGAGAAACAGACTTAGTCACTTATTTTCTGGCCACCCTCCTTGTCTTCCCTGAACTTTAGACTAAATGACTATGCATCAGTGGCAAATTTTGCTCCATCATTTTAATTAAGATTTCCAATTTTGTGGCAGAACTTCAGGCCAGCAATTGTAAGAAAAGCAAGCAAGCAAGCAAGCAACCAACCAACCGACCTTGTTAACACAAGGTACATGTTTAGCTAATGCTTATAAAACAGCTGAAGATGAAAAGCATCCTCTCTTTTAAAATCACCATAAGTAATGAGCATAAAATAGAGGAGGGGGTAAAACTCCACTGAACATTTATTCCATTTTCTCAATAGGACCTTCATATGGAAACCTTTCTTTATCCCCACAGATCCAACGCCGCTAGGACTGCTAGGAGCAACTCACCATCCAGTGCTCATTTTTCTTAGTTATGAAAGAAGTAGTAAGGGTTTTTCCCTTCAGTATTACCAGTGAAAACCTCAACAAATCTTAACCCAACTGGAGAGACTTCATGGCCCCTTGTGAATGAGCAAACCTGTAATTGATCTTACAGAACATATCCCCCACTCTGGCAGTGGGCCAGTTCTAGAATGTGTTACCCTACCAAGCCTGCTTCTCCATCCCTTCCTTCTTTGTTGATAATATTGAAGGCCAAGTACCTGTAATTGGTAGATACCTTCAGGTTCACCAGTTTTTGTGAAATCTGGGGCAAAAAAAAATTGCTCAGCCTAGAGCCTTAATGGATTTAGATGTCAAAACTGTACTTGTTAGATGTCAAAACTGTATTTTTAATAGTTATTTCTGATAGAACACACCCAAATCCAGCAATACATGTAAAAGTCTTAGCATGTAAAAATCTCAGATTTTTCAAATAGATCTTCCTTTTTTTTTTTTCTTTCTTTTCTGCCCCTGAGTCATATAGTCAGATAAATAACAGCACTACTAGTTCTAGGACCAGATACAACCTCTAATGCATTTTCCTTTAGTTCAGGGAGCAGTCCAGCACAGCCACAGAGAAGTAGAGAATTTATCACACTATGTTTCCCAAACTGAAAACAATAACGAACTCACCTAGGAGTTAAAGTTTAAAACAAGTGGCCCCATATTGTCACGATTTCCTTGACCTTTTACCCTGCCAACCACAAAGGAAGGAAAGATAGGATAGGGAGAAGGAGGAAGAACCAGGAGGAGAAGAAAAAAAAAGAAAAAAAAATCTTTCAAAAATCATTCACCGATCCACAGTTTCAGAGACCTTTCTTTTTACCTTCAATAAATGGAATATCAATTGATTCCAGATGTCTGGGCGCCAATAAAAATGCCCCATAAAATGTGCGGGCGAGAGTCATCAGAAAATACTCACTGTAGGTGTGATCATTTTTTTGTTTGTTTGTTCCAGGTCTTTTACAGCAGGTCAGGGTGGGTATTATGAGACTGATGTGACTAGAAAACTGAAGACTTAAGGGCATGTGCCGCTTTGTGGGTGGGGTTTGTGAAAGCATCTAGTTACATTTGGACACCCAGGCAGGTATGCTGTGAGCCTGGGTAAACTGCCTTTTGTCCATTCAAACAATGAACAAATACCACAGCTGGGATCTGAGTCAATCTGCCCTCCCCACCCCAGTCAAACCACAGATTTCCCTGGCTGTGCCTATTGTAGCTGCCCCCCAAAAGGAACCCACCCTGGATCTACTCCCCACTTCCCTCTCCCCTGGCTCTATCCCTGGGAAGACTCCCTACAGTCAGCTTGGGAGTTCTGCCTCCAGGCTGAACACCTTCACTCACTGAATTACATTGGAAAGAGCAGGCAGCTTCCTGACCGCTTCCTGCTGCTGCTACTAGGGCAGGAAAAAGTTAACCTCTCCCTAGTATTGCTAGCTCCACTTCTGAAATGTTCCGTATTCCCAGCAGGAAAAGTTCATTTGGAGACAATTCCCAAACTTGTAAGCAATGCAGAGATAACATTCCACCGCCTCTGGGGTGCTCAGGTAAGTAAGGACACACACACACACACACACACACACCACACACACACACACACACACACACACACCACACATACACACACACACACACACACACACACACACACACACACACGCTGCCAGACCACAAGGTGCAGAGGCGCGCTGACTTCATTCCCAGCCAAGCAAGGTGGCCGGCGGGCGGGCTTGCTTCCCTTTCAAGGACAGCAGCCTCAGGTGCCCGCCCGAGCTCTAAGAGGAGCTCCCTAGCCGCTTGCTTCACTAAGAAGCGTCCTAGTGGAGAAGTATTTGAAAGCAGTTAACAGACTGCTGCGCGCCGTGGCTGGGAGCTTTTATGAATCAGCCCTCCGGCGGCGACTGCCTCCGAGGAGCCAGTGACAGCGGCTTGAAAGCGCTGGCAAATTGAAAAACACAAGTCTTGAAGGATATAATTTTGCCGAGAACGGAAACTTGAACCGGGGCCAGTGATCGGAAACAAGAGAAGTCCGCGCACTGACCACGGCAGCCAAATTTACCTAAAGAAACTTTACAACACCGAACATAAAATCAGAGCTTTGCAACGCGAAATCCCAAGTCCAAACTTCACCTGGGAGAGTCCTCTTCAAAAGGAAAAAGTTGCACAAGCAGCTGCCGGAAAGTTTCGGCTTTCCGTAGATACCATGCATTTGTTTAAATTAGAGAAATATGCAAGGTAAGCAAGCCTGCTCGAGCAGCTCTTTTTCGGAAGAGCAAATTAAACTTCACTCTAACTTTGACTCTGGGCAGAAGCGCAGAGAGCGTTGCCGGGGGCTTAGCTCCAAAGATCACATTTAAAAGCTTTAATATCATCTAAACTGTAACTCTTTGCAGCATGCCTTGTAAATAAAATCCTGACAGATCACACACACATACACACGCAGGCACACATGCACTAACATGGTCTTAAAAATAAAACATCTGCACCTGCAAAAGAAAAATATCCTAAAGTTCATATTCATGCTCTTACAGCCCTTAGCCACAGACAGGATTTAAAAAAATCTTCCATAATTCTACCACCGAAGCCCTGCAGAAGTGGAGAATTTAGCATAAGTACCTTGCAATAGTTTCTACTCATACAGATATCTGTGCAAATGCATCTCCCGGAGCTGTTTTTCAGATCTCACAGAATTGCCCATTCAGCAATTTATAAATAACTCCCAGTTCTGAAACAATGAAAATTCTAAAGTGCATTAACAGAGTTAGGCACAAGAAAACAGCACACAATTTAAATAAAATTCCCCAATGACTTCAAAGAGTAAGAAATATTTACCTTCAAGAAGTCACAAAAGCAGCACTTAAATAATTGAGTTGGAAGACTGCTGATTTTTCCCATTGCTTCTGAAGTGCAAAGTCTGGAAATGAATTGGTTAGCAGGAATAATGAGGCAAAAAAGAAATCCAGAGAGATGGGGGCTGTTGAGAGCAATGTCACATTTCAATTTTGAGGACTTTATTCCATTGCGCAGGCTCTATCTGCTCTGAATTTAGCAGTGACAGTGAGATTTAGCAAACAGAAGAGGGATTTAGAGAAAATCCTCACATTTATCTGCAAAACACAGACACTGTAGACAGGAAACAGCTGGGGGAACATTTGCCTTCTCTCTCTCTCCCTCTTCTGGCAAAGTTATCGAGTAAGGACTTTTTTGGGCATGGTGACAAATAACATCATACCTTTGCATTTTAAAACTGGAGCACAGAAGCAGTTTTTTTTTCCTTTAAAAGAATGTGTGTTAGTGACAGGCTTAGCAGACATTAAAACACTTATGCTGCCATAGAAAATAAAGCTCCGTTACCTGATTAACTTTCTGTCAGGCATTAAGACACACGTCTGCTAATCACACCTTATCGATATTAAAGGAATATGTACAGGGGGTAGGGGAACAATTTTATATTTTAGAGCAAATGCAAAAAAAAAAAATTAAAAAAAGAGGAAGAAGAGATCGTCTCTAGCAAATCCTACAATTTTTAACCCTGAAATGGCTGGGGTGAACTAGGTTGGAAGATAAGTGCTTCCGTGACCCCTTATTCTGGTTGCCAAATGATGGGAATGATCTCATTTCCTAAAACCTACAGAAGAGGGCAGGAGGCATTGGATTGGCTCCCTTTTGGACACCATCTCATGCTTTTTGCCAGCAATAAGGCAAAGACTATGCCGAGCTGTAAAACCAACTGAAAAATAACAATCTTTCTTCTTTGCTAGGCTGGCTGCCTGTTACCTCTCCCACCCTCCAGGAAAGAGTACCTGAGGGGCAAGCTATTTTCCTGTTGTTCTTATTTTTCTGCAAAACGGGAACGTGTGTGTGCGTGTGTGTGTGTGTGTGTGTGTGTGTGTGTGTGTGTGTGTGTGTTTTCTTTCTCCAATTTTTGTGTATTCTCAATAACACCAGCTGGCTAGCAATGCCCTCTCAAAGACTATGATGTCATTCAAATCCCTCCACTGGGTGAGTGGCCGGCAACAGGGTCCCAGCCAGCTGTTTTGCTATTTATAATGTATACTTGTCTTTGCTGTGGAGAATTGCGTTCTGGTCTTTTGTCGATACAGTTTGTACCTATTTCTCTTTGGTTTGGGGAGGCAGTAGATAAGAAAGTGGATTATGAAAGAAGGTTGCAACAGCCCAGATCAGATATAGCACTTTCCCTGGATCTCTGTCTCCGGGCAGGTTGGCTTCCTAGGGACGGGTGCAGTGAGCTGGCCCTTGCCTCTCTTCCGATTCTCTGGGGACTGGATAATACTGACACCTCAGCTGCACAGAGAGATCTGCTGGAAACCCTTGTCTGGCTCTTTCCTGTTGTCCTGTGGACAGAAATTTGTCTGTAGAGGTGGATGCTCTGGAAAGAAAACCTGTTTGGTTTTGCACAAGGGGCAGATTGGGTCAAATCTTCTGGTTGGTTAATATCTCATAGCAATATTTACCTTTCATAAATAAAAGTTAGGAATCTGGATTTGAGCTGTTGCAAAGGCATATGATATTCAGCATCATTTTGTGAGCACCTCTATGTTCCCAACTACACACATCACTAAAGAAACAAAGATGAATAAAAACCAGAGGCAGAGGCAGAGGCAGAGAGGAAAACTTCACTGTCATGCGGGGGGCATGTGGTCTTTGAAAAATAAGGAGGGTGCTCAGTGGGAGAGAGTGGCAAATTCTCTAGGAAGATAAGGAAGTGAAACCTTTTTTGAAAATCCAGAATGGGTGGGGAGAGATTGTGTCATGAGAGGCTTTGGGGTACAAGGTTGGGAAGTTGCAGTGAACACGATTTGACCAGAGAATCTGCACAGATTTATCATCAAGAGGTGGCCCAGTGGACATTTGCAGCTGTGTGGGTGATTCCTGCACTTAAAGAATAAGCCCAGGCTTCCTTTAAGGAGCTCTCCCAGTGTGCTTGATTTATGACTTAATTTAGCAAAAATCTGTTTTTTTCTTTTTTCCCCTGCAGCTTTTGTGGAGCATGCCCTTGTAAAAAAAAAAAAAAAAAAAAAAAAAAAAAGTCCAAGCTGGGCATGGTAGCTCATGCCTATAATCCTAGTACTTGAGAGACTGACACAGGAAGATTGCAGGTTCAAGGCCAACCTCATCAACTTAATGAGACCCTGTTTCAAAACAAAATTCAAAAACGTCTGAGGGTGTAGTTTGGAGGCAGAACGCCCCTGGGCTCAACCCCCAGGAACACACACACACACCAAAAAACAAAATCTCCTCCTCTTATGGACTTAGGTAATGTAGGCTGTGTGGAACCGATGATCTGATCTCACTTCTCTCCTAGGTGAGAAAGATTCTCAGTTTCCAAGCATGGAGAGTCAGGTATGAGCTGGGGTCCAGGTGCTGAGTCCCTTGTTCTACTATCCTGGGGCACCTTTGTAGGTGAGCCTGTACTTCATCTCACCCTGTCCCCTTGGCAATTTTGCATACTTTAATTGCTCCAAGATGTTCTAGAAGCTCACTCCATGTCTCCAAGATTGTGATCCTGTCTGATGTGCTTGCTGGGCACGCACTGGCCACAGATTCCCTTATCCTTGACTGTTCTATCTGAAAGGCTGCTTTGGGGACAGAACACATACCACTCCATCAAACGCTGCCCTCCTGCGATATCGACACACTGACTCGCTTGGTTTTATAACCCCAATTACCCTTAAAGGATAATTGAGTTTTAATTTATGTCCCAGTTTTTATGTCACCATCAAAGAAAACTGAAATTTCAGTGAGTCGTAATTGTCTTCAGCTGTGCCGTGGAAACATTCCGATGTGAGCTATCGGTTTTCAATGGGGGAAGCAATTTCCTGGGGTGATTAATGTATATTTCAATTTGGAGAACGGTCTTTATTTCTGGGGAGGGTAAGCCGGCAACAGAGCAGGGCAATAATTCTTAGAGAAGCGTCCATTTTCTTTGCTAATTCCAGGAGTCAATATGAAAACGAAAGGGCAATAAATGTGCCACGTTATTACTTTTTAATGACAGAGTGCTCTACCTGTTTAGGAGAAAAAGCAATGAATGCACCTATTACCAGAGTTCTTAGGTGATGGTAAATATGATGCCTGGGAAAAGGTCAGGTCAGGAAATCCCATTGGAGAGAAGTCTCCAGGGTCATTCTAAAAATGACTGAATGATTAGACAGTCAACTGTCTGGAGAGAAAAAAAAAAGTCTGACATTTAGATATGGGAACTGTGTGCCACCAAAATAGCTAACTGCAAGGATGTGCTCATCATGAGAACATCCACTCCTGGAAACTCAGAGATTCACAGTTTCACCTTTTGCATGTGTAATACCTGTGGGATAAAAATAACTCTCCCCTGGAGCCTTCTACTTGAGTAGCGGATTTGCATAAAGCGGCAACTTCAGAAGACTTCTGACACCTCTCTTAAAAAAAATGAAGTTGTTCATTTCCACAAAGGGCAGGCTGGCTGAGTCTCACAGAAAGGGGGTGACAAGGCCAGTTCTCTGTCTTTTTGCTTGTGCCACATTCCCAATCTTCTCTTTGTTCCTTGGCGAGGAGTTCACCATCCACTTGCAATAGGGCATATTCCCAATTCATTTCCTTAAAGTCCTTGCTGTCACCAGAGAAAAGCTCAGAATGAAGATTTGGAGGTAATCATGGAAAGGGTGAGGCCCATGGTTCTAGGGCAGCTCACCAGGCAGAGAACTTGGGGGACACTCTGGGGTGTTTCTCTTGGATCTTGGTTTGTGGGGAATGTATATTTTCCAATGTTTGAGGTGAAGAGCTGGTGATAGAGAATGTAAAACTCAGAGGGAAAGGTTAGATCCCTCCAAATCACCCCTCAACATGCTGTGGAGCCCGGAGGTCACTGTCAGTTGGGGAGGGTCTGCTCAGAAGGATTCCGTTATTCTAGAAAGACCTTCTGTAGCCCAAAAGAGCCATTCTAACTGCTTAGAGGAGGATTTCCCCCATAGCTAGGGAAAATGGGAGTAGGGAGGAGAAGTCCTCTCACTAAAGAAATCAATGCTGTCTTTTCAACATCAAACTTGGATCTTATTTCTTCTAAATGTCAAAAGGACAAATGCTGGAAACAGAAACGAAATTGTTGTGGTTTTGTGAGCAAAGGAATTCTTCGCGATGGCAGAGGAGGAGTCACTGCATGGGGTAAGAATGGTAGAGTGAGGGAACTTGAGGGCTCACCACACTTGCCCCCTGTTGAACGCAAAGTAGGCATCCGAAACCTCAGGGGTAGAACCCACTGAGGGCTTTCCTTGGAAAGAGAAAAATGTGCGCGCCCTCTAGTGGGCCTCTGGGAAACTGCCACTGCAATTCACCCTGGGTGTGTGGTTTGGAAGGATAGAGTGTGTGTGTTTGTGTGTGTGTGTGTGTGTGTGTGTGTGTGTGTGTGTGTGTGTGTGTGTGTGTGTGTTGGTACAGGAGTCGAAAAACTCTGGATTCAAATATACTTTAAGCTGTACTTATCATCACTTTTATTTTTAAATAAAGAAGGTAGGAATTTAATTCATTGTTTAAAAAGAGGAAGAGTGCTAAGAGGAAGAAAGATCATAAATTTCACGAGGGCGTGGCCATCTCCTTCATGTTCATAGTCCCCAATTTTTTTTTCTTTTTTCTTTTTTTTCGATATGGGGATTGAACCCAGGGGCATTTTACCTCCGAGCTACACCCCCAGCCCTATTTTTTATTCTTTATTTTGAAACAGGGTCTCACTAAGTTGAGGAGAGCCTCACTAAGTAGCTGAGGCTGGCCTCGAACCTGGATTTTCCTTTCTCAGCCTCCCAAGTACTGGGATTACAAGTGTGCGCCACCACACCTGGTTCAGTCCCAAATCTTAATCTTATGGGCTCAAAACATTTTGTTGAATGAATGGAAGTCTAGAAAATAAGTGATGATAAAGGTAAAATATTTTAAAAATCACAAACTCTCTGGGAATAAAATGACCAACTTCTTCATTTTATAAATAAGAGAAATGAGACTGGAAAGAGGGGTTGCTTTAAAGAAAGATGGCATTTATTTATTTATTTATTTATTTATTTATTTATTTATTTATTTATGGTATTGGGGATTGAATCCAGGGACATTCTACCTCAGAGCTACACTTCTAGCCCTATTTTTTTTTTAAACAGAGTCTCACTAGATTGCAGAGAGTCTTGCTACATTGTTGAGCCTGTCCTTGAATCTGCAATTCTCCTGTCTCAGCCTCCCAAGTACTGAGATTACAGGTGTGTGCCACCATGCCTGGCGAAAAATTACTTTTAAACAAAACAAATTTAGATGCTTGCAAGTGGAACTTGAACCCAGTCTCTGAGCTGTATGCTAACACATTGCTTTTCAAAATGTGGGTTGGAATACCTGTGGACAAAGACCATGGCATTCAAAAATTACTTAGGTTCAAAGTTATTCCATTTTGAATTCTCTTTCTATCCTGCATCTATCAGGGAAGATATTTCAGTTCAGTACTGATCTGTTTTCAATACTTCTCTAACACTTGATCAAAAAAAGAGTGAAGCCGGGCATGGTGGCACATGCTTGTAATCCCAGCATTTGGGAGGCTGAGACTGGAGGATCCTGGTTCCTGGCCAGCCTCAGCTGCTTAGTGAGGTCCTCCGCAACTTAGTGAGACCTTGTTTCAAAATAAAGAATAAAAAATAGGGCTGGGGATGTAGCTCGGAGGTAGAATGCCCCTGGGTTCCATCCCCAGTACTACAAAAAAAAAAAAAAAAAAAGTGAATCTCAGGCCCAAAGTCTTTGCAGGTGGAAGTTTTTATCCAGAATTTAATAATACGCGTTTGTTTTTAAGAATGAACCAGCCTAGGTGTCCATCAACAGATTAATGGATTACAAAACTGCAGTGGAGATAAACACAGTGGAATTTTACTCAACCATAAAGAAGAACAAAAGTATGTCATTTGCAGGAAAATGGAAGGAACTAGAGAATGTTAGGCTAAGTGGGACTAGCCAGTCTCCGAAAGTGAATGGTTGTATGTTTTCTCTCATAAGTGAAAGCTAGAAAGAAACTGGGTAACAAAAGATAAAGGAGGAGAGGCTGCAGTGGAGTGATAAAGGGGGCTTAATGGGAAGGGGAGGAGAGTTGAAGGCAACAGTTCAAATAATGCTACGTACATATACAAAATTATTAAAATTATTAATACTAATCTCAACAACATGTACGGGGAAAGGGAGGGAGTGAGGTGGGGCCCAGAGGGAAACACATCAAGCTGTGTGCCTTTATGTTTCTATTACTGTGAATCTCATTATGATGTCTAATTATAATGCACCAATGAAAGTGTAAATAAAAATAATTCCTTCTATTTCAGGCAAGTGGTGCTGTATTTAAAATAAATATTTTCAAGTTGAGTTTTGAAACATGTATCTAAGTCCTTTAAAATATCAATTTAAAAATATATGTATTTAAAGCAAGTAAATAGTATTACAGATGGTCAACAGTTATGACAAATGATGTATAAATGATGTTTGAAAGTCTGGTGTTTGGGAATCAGGCCACATTTCATGCCGTTGTGTCAGGAAAGCAAACACAACACAAAAGCAGGAAATAAAGACCCCATATATTAAAAAATTGTCACCATAGAAACGTGTTAATTACATTTCTAGATACTTTAGATTCCTTTTAGGCTCAGTTGTGTTCTGCTCCAGTCTCTCAAAGAGCTTAGAGATATTAAGAAGGGCTTGGCAGAAGGGTGGGGGATATAACTCAGTGGTGGAGTGCTTGCCTAGTAAGTGTGAGGCCCTGGGTTCCATGCCCATCACTGCAAAAACAAAACAAACACACAACCCACAAAAGAAGGAAAAAAAGAACAAGGCTTAGAAGAGAGAATCGCATTCGAGTTAGGCCTTGAAGTATGAGTTCACCTCCAAGATGGAACAAATAGTGAGGGCTACTCCAGGGGAGGGAACAGCAGGGGCAGCTACTCAGGAGTGAGGAGGTGGTGAGGGTCCCATGTTGGGGTGATGTGGGAGATGGGGCTGTAGACAGTGCTCAGAGTTCTGCACTGTGGAGCTCCTTTACCCCCTCTCCCCCAGCAGAGGCCTCCCTCACTTAGTTGAGTTGGAAAACAGTCTTACTAAGCCTATGATTAACAGCATAGTGCCTCAAGATAAATACTCTATAGCAGACTCCAGTTCTATTATTATCTAGGTCCACGTGGGCATCTTCTTGGGGAAGAATTGAGGTGAAGATTGATCATCCAATGGTCTTTCCAGATAGTCCATTTTGAAAGGTATAACTGTTGTGTCGATACTTTGGGAAGTAGATTTTAATAGAAACGTGAACTGATTTTACTTGATAAAGACTTCCCGCTATAAGGGTTGAGGCAGAAATTCTTGTTTCTGGGAAATCCTGAATTCACCAGGAAAACTAGTTCATCAGCTCCTCCCACTCTTCCTCTGGGCCAATTGAAGAAGTTTTATTGTTCTCTTTGAGAGCGGGGCCTTCAGCCTCAATCTTTTACTTAAAAGTGTCTACAGAAGACCTTTCACATGGCATCCTGTTGGGGGCCCCTGCATAAAACGTTTGAAGAGGAGACTGCATTTGGGGGAGCCCTTAGCCATCAGGTCGGCACATACCCTTGGAGACTGCACCTCATCCTCTGCCCGGAACAGCTCCTTGAACATGGAATAGACACCTGCAGACACTCAGATACAACTACAGTAAGCTTTGCTCCATTCCACAGATTCTTTGTGAAGGCCTTGGTCTCTTTCAGAGCTCAAAAGAAAAATTTAAACCCAGTTGTATTAGCCAGGATTCTCTAGAGAAACAGAATCCACAGGCTGTATACATGATTTTGAGGAATTGGGTCACATGATGGTGGTACCTTGGCAAGTCCAAAGTTTGCAAGGTAGACCAGCAGGCTGGGGAGCCAGTGAAGAGTTGCTATTGCATCCCAATGCAGTCTCATAGTAAATTTTTCTCATCTTCTTCTTCCATCAGTCTTCTTTTTAAATGAAGTCTTTCAACTGATTGGAAAAGTTCCACATACATTATGGAGGGCAATCTGCTTTCCTCAAAGTCTGCTGATTTAAATGTTAGTCTTTCCTTCAAAAACAGCAAAGGGACATCCAGAATGATGTTTGACCAAATACCTGGATCTTGTGGCTTAGCTAAGTTCACACATATAATTAACCATCATACCAGTGTTTCTCAGAAAGGTATATTCACTGGTACTTCCTCTCTGAATGGAATAATAATAATAATATTTTTCCCATTGAAGAAAAAAAACTCAAGTTAATAGATTATACTTCCCAATTCTAAGTTTTCTCATGCATTTTTTTAAACCATTGGCTCCTGGACTTGCTATTTCCTGGTCATTGCTAAGAGAAAGTCTTGGCTATGACATTAATATTCTACAAAGATGCCTCTCATTGGTGAAAGTGTTTTGTGTTTTTCTACCACTAAGGGAAAAAAATTTTGTCTGGAGCGTGCACACATGTACTCACACTCACACCACACAAACATATGCGCACACACACACACATATAAATATCTGTGCTTAGTTTCTCTAAATGGTAAACATGTTCATTCCTTTATAAGAAAATTTGCTTAGACCAATGAAGAGAAAGGTTAAAGGTGGTATTGGGTGTAGGGGTGAGGTCCTGTACTTTGGCAAAATGGAGAGAGCAGTTTCCCATATGCTCTTGCCTCCAAGGATTGACTATGCCTGGCCATATGGAACCATGACTTCTTGGGTAGAAGAATGACAAGTGATTTTAATGTTCTTAATCATATTCTGCACTACATATATGTATTTAATCAAGAAGGTATTACTATTACAGTTAGAAAAAGTCTCATCAAACAGTTTTTAAAAACATTACTGAGAGGTGCTATCTATACTATCTATCTTTAATGTTGACTGAAACTGTAGTTATACACGTACATTTGTGTGGATGGGTGGATTTAACTACTCAGTTTTTCTCTTTATTCTTTAAAGATTTTGAGCTTCTATAAATACTATCTTCACCTTAGATTTTTTATTTGACATCTATATGCACTTGCTCATCAAAACTCACCCTCATTCTTCTATTTTATTTTTTTATTTTAGGGGCACTGACCCAGGGTCATTCTACCTCCCAGCTATACCCCCTAGCCCTTTTTATTTTTTATTTTAAAAAATTTTTTTATTGTAGTAATTCGTGCAATATAGCATACATCTTTGTTAAGTACAAGTTGTTAACAACATATTTGCACACAATTCTCATTTTGAAACAGGATCTCAGTAAGTTGTTGCTGAGGCTGACCTTGAACCTGTGATCCTCCTGTTTCAGCCTTCCCAATACTGATATTACAGGAATGTGCCAACATGCCTGGGTCCACTTTCTTTTCTAATGTCTTTAAAGCCCATCCTCTTCCTTTCTATTAGATGAATGAGTTCCTCATTATTGTGTGGGCTTCTAAGTTGTCTCCCCGCATTGCAATCTAGTCAATGTCTGGTTGATAGAATCTTCCTCCTCACTTGCCGTGTTCAAGTGTATCATGCTTCCTCTGGATCATGTCAGGAGTCCTGAGTCCTTTGATCCTACCCAAGTCTCCCTCCTGCCACTCAAAACATACCTTCTTTAGCAGCCTCATCTTTTGCTTCTGCTCCACATGAGTTTTTCATAGCTAACTTGTTATTGTTCACAAGCATATCCTTAGCTCCCAGCATAGTGCTTGGGTTTTTAATAGGTGCTCAATAAATATTTGTCAATGAATATCGAGTACTTATTATATTTAATTTTAATTTCACAGTATTTTAATGATTTAATTTAATTCTGGTGTACCTCAATGAAGTAGATATTCTATTCCCATTTTCATTTCAAATTGTTTAGTTTGATTCTTGAAACATACTAGGTTCTCAAGAATATTTGTTAGATGAATGAAGAGAGAACCGAGCTAGGAGAAATTCAATGTCAATGTCAATGTTTTTGTGAAGTGTCTATTTAGATCCTTTGCCCATTTTTTGATTGGGTTATTTGCTTTCTTAGTTGCGATTTTCTTGAGTTCTTTGTATATCCTAGATATTAGACCTCTATCTGAAGTGTAACTGGCAAAAATTTTCTCCCACTCTGTAGGCTCTCTGTTGAGGTTCTTGATAGTTTCCTTTGCTCTGCAGAAGCTTTTC
>PVLC010006495.1:0-68981 GCA_004027655.1 Graphiurus murinus
GCACTAGGGATTGAACTCAGGGGCATTCTACCTCCGAGCTACACCCCCAGCCCTATTTTTTTTATTCTTTATTTTGAAACCGAGTCTCACTAAGTTGCAGAGGGCCTCACTAGGTAGCTGAGGCTGGCCGCGAACCCGGATCCTCCGGTCTCAGCCTCCCGAATGCTGGGATTACAAGCGTGCGCCACCACGCCCGGCTCTCATCTTTAATTATTAAACTTTGCATTTTTGCAGTTCCAAAAAAAAAAATAATGAAGAATTCCCATGTCCCCTTTCTGTACTTTCTCCCAGTGGTAACATCTCAGAAAACTGTAATACAACATGGATGTTGACATTAATACAGTCAATTGTATATATAATATTTCCATCATACTGGGTGTGGTGGTTCATATCTATAACCCCAGTATTTGGGAGGCTGAGACCAGAGGATCAAAAGTCTGAGGCCAGCCTTAGTAACTTAGCAAGACTTTGTGTCAAAATAAAAAGGGCTGAGGGCATAGCTTGAAGTAGAATGCCCTTGCATTCAGTTCCCAGTATTAAAAAAAAAAAGAATATTTCTATCACCTCAATGTCATTCATGTTGTCATTGGGGTGGGGTGGACACTGGGGATTGAACCCAGGGGCATCCTACCTCTGAGCTACACCTTCCAGCCCTATTTTATTTTTTATTTTGAAATAAAGTCTCACTAAGCTGCAGAGGGCCTCACTACGTTGCTGAGGCTGGCCTTAAACCTGTGATCCTCCTGTCTTGACCTCCCAAGTACTGGGATTTCAAGTTTGTGCCACCATGCCCAGCTCATGTTGCCCTCTTAAAATTATTTCTTATTTTCTATTGTGGTTAAAGAGCACATAACATAAAATTTACCCTCTTAACATTTTTATGCCTGATTATGGGGAAATTCAGTTTATTTGGAAGGAAAAGCAAAAAACATGATGAACAATATAATTCCCCCAAAGACAAATCATAGCTTAATTAGACATTCCTGCCAAGCTTTCTCCTGGTCTTCTCCATACTATTTCTGTGCATACCTCTGTGTGTGTGTGTGTGTGTGTGTGTGTGTGTGTGTGTGTGTGTGTGTGTGTGTGTGACTGGGAACACATGCTAAGAGAGTGCTCTATCACTGAGCTACATTCCCACCCCTTATTTCCCTCCCTCTTTATTATATATTTTCCCCTATTTACCTAGATCTTTGAGAAATTGAGCTTTGCAAAATTGGTTACATGTGGTGAAATTACAATTTAGCGTTTCTAATTAATCCCAGTCCACTAAGAGTTTTTTCTACATTACTCCACATGTCAGGAAATTGAAGTCGGCTTCTTTCCTGTAGTTACTTGCTTTGAGCTCCGTCCAGCAGGTGGCGCCAAATGATAGTTAATAAAAATCAATACGCCTCTTGCAAATAAATAGACGAAAAACTGGTTGGTTCAATGATGGCATTTTGAGTCTTTCTGCTTGATTACCTAAGTTTAAGTTATGGATAGTCTCCCCTTGAGCATTTTACCTTTTGGCTCATCATTACACTCTCCAACACATCTGTGGTCCTCATTCTTCATGATTTCAATAAACACTGTGATGGGCTTTCCCAAGCCTGTATCCCCCAGTTCCTTGACTACCTCTCCTTGCTGATTGCCTCTAAAGCCCTTCCCAGGGTTGACTGAGCCCACTTTAAATTCAGGATTACTAGTATCCAGTGGGCTTCTAAGGAGGCCTGGCTACTTCCCTAGTCCATTCACTCAACTCTAGACTCTGAATCACCTTTTCCTCCATACAGACCCACTCCCCATCCTCAAACTCCTTAGACCAGTCGGTCCTCCAGCCCTGCTCCTGCTTCACCCTCCAATGACCCAGAAAACAGAAGCAACTGGAAGAGAACTTCCACAACCCCCAACCCCAAACGCACACCCCACCCACCCACCTGTCTGTGTTTGAGCCTCTTTTCTGTACCTTCCTGCCCATGCTTCTGGTGAGAAAGCTTATCCCTGTTACGGGCTCAAGGATGTCAGCTGGACCAGTCCCTCCTCTCCCTCACCAACTTCTCTTCTGAATCTTGCCCAGTTTAATGTAAATAGGCTCTTCTTCCTCCCTCCCTTCCCTCTTACACCTGACTTCCCTGAACACCTGTTCTCCTCCTCCTCTTCCTCCTCCTCCTCTTCCTCCTCCTCCTCGTCCTCTTCTTCCTCCACCAACCTCTTCTTCTCCTACTTCTTCTTTTTTAGGATATTGGGGATTGAACTCAGGGGCATTCTATCTCCAAATTACACCCCCATCCCCCTTTTTAAATATTTTATTTTATTTTGAAATAGGGTCTCACTAAGTTACTGAGGCTGTCCTCGAACCTGTGATCTTCCCATCTCATCCTCCCAAGCACTGGAATTACAGGTGTGCACCACAATATCCAGCTCCTGTTTTCCTTCTTATCTCTACTTCCCCTTCCAGGTCCCACCCCACGCCTTTCCTTCCTTTTACAGCTGATAGGATTGAAATAATTACCCACCCACCAATTTCTTTTCTCCTGTGGTCCAATTCCAATGATCTCTCACCCTGCCGTCCCACTGAGGCCATTCTTGTTAAGGTCAAAGCTTACTCAGGCTGCTGGACAATTCTCCAATTCTCAGTTCTTTTAGTGCCCAATCAATCACAGCATTTGACATGGCTGATCATTCCTTTTTTTTTTTTCTCAAAAACATTCCCTGCTCTTTGCCTCTGGGGCCACATGCCCCGGGCTTCCTCCCAGCTCCTGGGCTGCAGCTCCCTGGCTGCTTCTCCTCAGGTCCCTGACTCCTTCACACTGGAAAGCCCAGAACCTTTTCCACCGGATGTTTTCTCATTTCTAGCGACACGCTCATCTTCAGTGACTTTGTCCACCCTGATGGATAAAACACCATTTGCACGAGTATGACCCTCTAACTTTTATGTCCAACACAGCCATCCCCCCCCCCTCAGCCCAGGCTTCATCTGGACATCCTATCAGTGTCCACACATCATCAGTCTCCAGCAGACAGCTCTCTAATTCTCCCAAAAACTCTCCTTCCTCAAGGAATAACAATTCCTCCCTGCCCCGTGGTTCTGGCCCCAAATCTGAAGCTGTTCTTAATGTCTCTCTCGCTCACATGTTCTACTTAGTCTTAGTAGATCTTGCCCAACACATTATCAAAACATGTCAGGATCTGACTACCTGACATCTCCTAAGCACTAAACTCTTCATGTAAGACACGGCTCGCTCGCAGGCTCTCTGTCTCTTTCTCACCTGGATGATCATAAAAGTCTTGTAATTCATCTCCCTCCTCTGGTCTTGTCTCTCTTTGGTCCACGCTGAAGACAGACACTGGGACGATCCTGTTAAGATGTAAAATAAACTCTTACTGCTTTCATAATAGCATCACATAGATTCCCAAGTAAAGCCAGAACCATTGCGGTACCCTACATGGCCGTCCATGACTGGCCCCTGCGAGTACTTGGACTTCAGCAGCTCCCCTCTAACTCACTTCCTGCAGCGACTCCAGCCCTTGCTGTTTCTAGGACACGCCAGGCATGGGTCCCACTTCATATAGCTCTGCCCAGATAGCTGCAGGGGTTGCTCTTTTACCTACTGCAGGCCGCTTGAAGGCCCCAGTATCACTGCCCCAGGGTTCTCTAGGCTGCTTCTGGCTTTGCATTTCTTATAAGACCCATGTGGGCAGCGACCGGTGTCTCTTTTGCTTTTGCTGCATCCCAGGGCCACAGACAGTGCCCGGCACATGGCTGGCCCTCGACACAAACTTGTTGACTGAATGAAGGAATGAAGGATTATCCAACCTTGCCTGAGCGCCAGAAGATCTCTGCACACAAATACCACCTCTCACGCCTGACACACAGCACCTTGCCCTTCCAAAGAACAAGCACAGCAGGTCTCCAAGTCCTTGGCCAATGTTTTATTGAAAGAGAAGATTAAAACTCAGAGCAAACCAACTCACATGCTTTTGTAAATCATTGACCAACATACGCTCTGCCAACAATTTCCTTTCCTCGAGCCAGCTTTTATCTGAATGTACAACTCTTCATGGCTCAAATTCGACAAGGCTGAACACAAAAGACATGTTTTATAAAATACCACCCAGAGACAGAAAACAACAAAAAACATCACCCTCAGAGTCATCTATAAACTTAGGTTTTACAGCCTAGCACATATTTCAGAAACCTGAGAATGGATGGTTGTAATTTGTTTTTGTTTTTGTTTTGTTTTTGTTTGGTTTTGAACCATGCTAAATTCCTCTGGTGACCACTTACGTGTCTCTAAACCCTAAATCCTTCCATTTATCCTCATAAAAGGGAACAGCCTTAATTCTCTGGCCTCTCACAGCATGACTTATATTTCAAAGGTGAAGAGTTTTATTAAGTCATTTCTCTGGCTGTTTGTCAGGTGAAATAATTTGTAGTTCATTTGCTCAGAAGGATGGGACCACACTCGAACTCTCTTTCAGACCAATCAGACTTAAAATGCTAAGCGCTTTTTGGGAAGTATGTGTATAGGAATTCCTTTGTAAAAATTGCAGTGTTCTAAGGAAATGATTTTTTTAAATCTCCATCTCTTCCAGTGTCCACTCTTGAAAACATTTTTCAGGGTCTGCTCAACTTATACCCAATGCCCATCTAAGGGGAGCCAAGGGGGTTGTAGAGGAAATACTTCAAGTGCTATCTATGCACATGTATATTCTTGTATCACTTTGAACTCACTGTGATGTGTAATTGCAATGCACTAATAAAAGTATATATATATATGTATATATATAAGTATATATATAAAAGTATATATACATATATATGTATATATATGTGTATATATATATATATAAAAGTATATATACATATATATATATAGTGGTAGTGGGGATTGAACTCAGGGGCATCCTACCTTCGAGCTACACCCCCAGCTCTATATTTTATTCTTTATTTTGAAATAGGGTCTCACTAAGTTGTGGAGGTCCTCACTAAGTAGCTGAGGCTGGCCTTGAACCTACAATCCTCCAGTCTCAGCCTCCCAAGTACTGGGATTACAGGAATGCACTACCATGCCCAGCTATAAAAAAACAAAAAGTATTTAAAAAAGAGTCAACCAGCCATGGTGGTGCAGGCTTGTAATCCCAGTACTTGGGAGACTTAGGCAAGAGGATCACAGGTTCGAGGTCAGTTTCAGTAACTTAGCAAGACCCTCAGCAATTTAGTGAGACCTGGTTCAAAATAAAATAGGGCTGGGGGTTTAGCTTGGTGGTAGAATGCCCCTGGGTTCAATTCCTAACACCCCCCACCTCCGCAAAAAAAAAAAAAAAAAATTCTGCCTTTTTAAGGAAAAAGCCAACCAATTCTTTGTTTATATAGTTTGCTCTTGCCTTTAATTATCTTTCACACAATGTTTATTTAGTGTGGATGCAGAGAACACAGAGATAAAGAGGAGAGAACTTTGCTTTATTGATAGGGGCTCAGGCCTAGTAGGGGACAAGAGAGACAAACAGGAAATCAAAATGCAGAGTGCAGAGGTGAGCCAGGAACTCTGCACTTCTGAAAGGTTCTGCGGAGAAAGTGACATTTAAGCAGAGTCTTGACTGGCGAGTGGGAGTCTGCCCAAGATAGTAATAGGAGCGAAGACTCTGAGGAGGTGATGGTGTGTGCAAAGAACTTGGCGTGGTGGGAGGGCAGCCAGCGCCTACGGCCTGAACCAGAGGCGCAGAGTGGAGGGAGGCGGGAGAGACTGGCATAGCGGGGGTGCCCCAGCACCTGCTCAGGGGTCAGGCTTGACCCACACGTGCTCAAGGGTCTCAGGCAATGGAGGAGATAATCCCAGTGCTTCTCCAAGTGAGGCCCTGAGCAGCAGCACCCGGGAACTTGATAGAAATCCAAATGCTCAGCCCTGACCCCAGACTTCAGGGGTCAGACGCTCTCCTTACAGGGCCTGGGAATCTGTTGAAAGAAGCCTCGGGCGGTTCTGACAAGCGCTTGGGGTGGAGGCCCACCGCCCAGCCGAACGGGAACTGAAGCTCTGTAGATGGCTCAAATAGCTCGGGCCTGGAAAAAGATAAGGGGAGCCCGAGTTTGGGCAAGACGGAAGGAGACCTTTCAGAAGCCTTGTGTTTGGCAGGAGACAAGCAAAGGACATCTAGATTACTAGCTCTGAAATCTCATTGGTTACCAAAATTGTCCAGGTGGTTTGTAAGTAATGAAATGTCTTCCCCCCACTCCCGGCGTCTTACAGAGCAGAGCCAATGTCTCTGTTTGGCTTCCCCTTAGGCAGCTCGTCCTGCATTTTCTTGCGTTCTGTGGTTTACACTCATGGGACCACCCCTCTCGCTAAAGTTGCTTAAATACTTGCTTTTGGCGGTATTTCTAGTGCCCCTTCTGCCTGCCTTTGTGTGTGTGCCTGTGTGTGCGTGTGCATGCGTGTGTGTGTGTGTGTGTGTGTGTGTGTACGTGGGATTGGACCAGGGGCATTCTACCTCCAAGCTACACTACACTCTCAGCCCCTTTTTTATTTTTTGTTTTGAAATAGGGTCTCACTAAGTTGCTGAGAGTCTCACTATATTGCTGAGGCTAGCCTCAAACCTGCAAGCCTCCCATCTGAGCCTTCCAAGTACTGAGATTACAGGCATGTACCACCATATGTGGCTCTGCCTGCCTTCTTTATTAAGGACTTCAACTTTCTTACATCTGTTAGACTGGCTGCCACTCATTAAATTCCCTGTGTAGTTTTGTTGTTGTTGTTTTTGTTGTTGTTGTTAAATAGGAATTCTCAGGCCCAATCTCAAGCTAAATAGATTAGAATTCCTGGGAGTAAAGTATCTCAAAACTGCTCCCTTGGTGATTCTAATGTGCAACTAGCATGGAGAACCACAAACTAATCCAAAAGAGATTGATGAGAAACTAGATTTCATGAGAAAAAGGAGTGAGAAAAAGAGAGGTCCCAGCCAAGAAAGAAAAGCATATCTTATAAATGGGGTCAAATAAGGACAGAGTTGGCTGCATAAAACTGCTTGTGGGGGGACACGGGGCAGGGGGCAGAGACGAGATCACTGAAGTCAGTAATGGGGACGATACTGCGGGGCTTACAGGCACAGATGGCAGAACCAAGCCAGCTCACAGGATCTCTCCCCTGCAGCTAACACAATGAGTAGAATACTATACACATACGCAAAAGGTCAAAGGAAACAATTAAAACGCACTAGTTGCAATTAAACCAGGAGAAAAAAAAAAAAAGGAAACACTTGAGGTATCAAGGGAAGGGATGGGATACTCTGGGGCAGTACAATCTGGCCTGGCTCCTGCTTGCTTTCTCCTCTACTCAGGGAAAGATGTAAGTCCACAAAAATGTGAGCCTTCTCTCTTGCTCACTAATGCCTTCTAATTTGCAGGGAAGTGCACCAAAGGCCTGGATTGCATCCCTAGGAAAAACTAGTAAAGACGTGCACATTAGAAGCTCTGCTCTCACAGGGGTCCTGAGTGATGCTAGAAAGACCCCCCCCCCCCCCCAGGGGCCTCTCACTCTGTGATACACAGTCTTGAGCTGGAATAAAGAGTCAAATGTCCCAAGAGTTGACTGGGTCCCTTCCAGCTCTGTTACTTGTGACAGAGACTCTGGAACCTTCAGAACTCACATTCCCTGGGCTCCTCCACCCCATTCACGTCACCAACCTCCACAAGAGCGAAATGAAAAGCAATGCTTAGGCTTAAAACAGAAAGGTACAATGAACTAATTGGTTTCAAAATAAAGTGGGGAGCATGTCAAGCAGAATTCATTATACGATGCAAGAGCAATTAGACATCGGAGCGAAGCTATCTATTTAAGGTATGAAAAATTTCTGTCTGCTCTACAGGTGTCCTATGGGGGGAAAAAAAACTAGCAAAACTAAACTAAAGGACAATTAAAAGTGAAGAGAGCATATATAGATGGATAAAGAACCCAGTCTAGAAGGAAATGGAAGCCAAGATACAAACTTGTTTCCCATCAATGCATCATGTATAGAAGAACTCTTACTTTAAAAAAAAAACAAAAAACAAAAAACAAAAAAACCTTCTTTTCCAAAAAGATTCTAATACCCTTCAAAAAATAGTTTTAGGAGACAATGAGATAGAAATCCGTTTATAAAAAGTAGAGGACTTGAATATAAGAATACGTAGGACTTTATTATGTTACTAAGTAAAAAGAGGAAAACAGAAGTTTGAGAGTTTATCCAAGAAAATAGGAGAGATCTCTTATTTTATGTTCATCTCTTATTTTTTGTTATTGTTATGAGATGAAATCATTGAACATATTTTAGGATAAAGATAAAAAATCTCTTTTAAATTTGCTATTAATATATCAATTGTAAAGTTAATGGAATTCAGTGTGATATTTCCATAGATGCTTCATCAAATTCAACCCCTTTCCTAATCTCTAGCAATCATTATTCTACTTTCTGGTCAATTTTTTCAAGTTTCCATATGCAGTATTTGTCTTTCTGTTTCTGCCTTATTTCACTGAACCTAATGTCCTCCACTTTCATCCATTTTTGCTGCAAATAACAGGATTTCATTTTTTTTATGGTTAAATACTAATCCATTGTGTATATGTAGCATACTTTATTCATTCATCTGTTGATTGGCACCAAGCCCAATTTCATGTCTTGACTATTGTGAAGAGTGCTGCCACTGAACATCATAATGCAGATATTGTTCACATACTGATTTCATTTCCTTTGGACATATACCCAGGAGAGGGAGAACTGCGTCACATAGTAGTTCTGGTTTTAGTTTTTGAGGAACCTACATACTGTGCTCCACAATGGCTATACTAATTTACATTCCCTCCCATAGAGTAAAAGAGTTCCCTTTTCTCCACATCCTTGCCTATATATATATATATATATATATATATATATATATATATATATATATGTATTCTAACTGGGATGAGATGAAATTTTAATATGATTTTGATTTTCATTCCCCTGATGGCCAATGATATTGAACATTTTTTTCATATATTTACTGGCTGTTGGTATTTCTTCTTTTGATAAGTGTCTATTTAGATCATTTGTCCATTTTTTTAACTGGAATACTTGGAAAACAGAAAAATCTTAACCATAAAAAAGAAAAAAATGTTGGCACATGCTACTCCATGGATGAACCATGAGGACATGTGCTGAGTGAAATAAGCCAGTCACAAAAAGGCAAACACTGTATTATTCTACAGTCAAACTCTTGGAGACAGAAAGTAGAATGGTGGTAGCCAGGGACTGAGAGGAGGAGGAAATGGAAGGTGTTCAAAGGGCATAAAGTTTCAGTTTTGCATGATGAAAAAGTTCTAGAGACCTCTTGCACAATATGTGAACATGCCCATACTTAACACTGCCATACAGATAAAAATGCTTAAGATGGCAAGTTTTATGTTTTTACCACAATTAAATACATAAAAGAGTCTTCAGGTCCAAATAGCCCCCTTTTATCACCTCTCTCTGGGGTTTCTGCTAACCTGTGCAGAATCATTTCCACCTTTTCCAATGGAAAGAAACCCTATGGGATCCAGTCTAACTTTGATTATCTCCTTCAAGACACAGTGTAGGAAATGCTTTGCACTAAATAACTTTTGAAAGAGTTGTTTCAGGACTTCCAATAAGTCGATCATGGATTACAAGTATTCTACCACAACCAAATCCGCATTTATCTCAATAAATGCTGACTAATTGGCTGCAGATCAGCTGCAACACATTTTGCTGTATGATCTAAAAGTGTATCTAGGTTCATTAGCAGGAAAATGAACTGCGGCCTCTGTATTGAGCAACAGCTTTGCTTTCTTACAACTGTTCCCAGTTCTGTGCCAAAGCCTCAATGCCCATGTATGTTCTAGAATTCTCACAGATTTCCAAAATAATTCTTATTCACTTTGAAGCAATTTTCCTTCTAAAAACCAACTGCGTGTGTGTGTGTGTGTGTGTGTGTGTGTGTGTGTGTGTGTGTGTATGGTACTGGGGATTGAATTCAGGGAACTCAGGGGCATTCTACCTCCAAGCTACACCCCCAGTCCTATTTTTTATTCTTTATTTTGAAACGGGGTCTCACTAAGTTGCAGAGGGCCTCACTAAGTAGCTGAGGCTGGCCATGAACCTGTGATCCTCCTGTCTCAGCCTCCCAAGTACTGAGATTACAAGTGTGCGCCACCACGTCCAGCTAACTTTCTCAATCATTATTTTGACATTATTCAACCAGGCACGGGGATTCTGATCTGTTATAATGAGCCAGATCCTCACAATGCTTTTTAAGCTGGTTGGCAAGATTCTTTAAGAACTTCTGGACATTTCAATTTGAAGGGAGAAGACCCCAGGTCTATTTGACTCTCCAGATCACCTGAAAGTCAAATAGAATGTGTTTCTCATTTCCTGCCTGTGACACATGCAGAGAGTACTTCCATCGGATTTCATTTACCCTCCCTTTATATTGATAGCTGGCTCTTAAAAAGGGCTGCAAGACATGTAGTTACGAAGATAAAAAAGTGTCTGATGAAAACAATCAACAGCTGTTTCCAAGGATAGACAGTTAAAAGACTAGAACACAAATTGGGCTATGGCAGGCTTACCAACATGGAGAGCCAATGTGTGGTCCATCAGAATAACTTGGTGTGGTACAAATGTGTGGTCCATCGGTACATCCTTCCAGGAGAGAAATGTGTTTTGGAATTGAAGATACCCCAGAAGGCCCTTTTAAAGCCCGATTGCATTTTACACACACACACACACACACACACACACACACACACACACACACACACACAATATATATATATAGTACGGGGAACTGAACCCAGGGGCATTCTACCTCCATGCTACATCCCTTGCCCTTTTTATTTTGAAATAGGGTCTTACTAAGTTTCTGAAGTTCTCACTAAATTGCTCAGGCTGGCCTCGAATCCGTGATCCTCCTATCTCAGCCTCCCAAGTACAGGCATGCGCCACCATTTCTGGCAAGATCTCTAAACTTTTAGCCACTATGAGCTCAAGGTTGATTCTTTACAGAGGGAATTGATTTTTCAAAAGGACGACCTTGAAACACTTTCAGATTCTGCCTTGCCTAAGACATGGTTGATTGCGTTCACTATACTATATTTGCAGAATAGAAAAGTCATTTTAAAAATAGAGATAAAAGAATTTTCACTTTACTTCTCTCTCTCTCGTTCTCTCTCTCTCTCTCTCTCTCTCTCTTTTCTCTTAACAAGAAATTCAATTGACTTTGCAGCCATACCCACCTGTTCACAAGGTGTGCTCCAAATGAATCCATAAACTACTGACTTTGCATTGTAACTGTATCTCTTTAGACAAACTCAAGTCTCATTCCATGGCACAAGAAAAAAAATGACTATTCATTCAAGATCCAGATCAAAAGCAATAAGAAATGGTTTTCTCACCTTTTTCAAATTGAGAAACAAAGTTAGGCTCACTGGCACAACATCTATAACTACTAATGCACAGATTGTCTTTAGGATTTAAAAAAAATTACTCCATTATTTTATTGAACTCAACAGCATTCTCTCCAGCTATAAAATGGCTTCATGGGCTTCATCTTACAGACATTTAGTCCCTGCTTTGCCAATAATGAAATATAGTTCCCACTGTCTATATATAAACACCCAGACACACATTAGACCTCAAAGAATTGGATTTATTTTTATGGATTAAGGCATCTGAATGTTATCTGAGACAGGATTAAATGGAAAGTGTTCCTGACTCTTCTTAACAGAAATAGGACCGTCCCTGGCCCTGGGCCTGTGGCGAAGTCCTCGGTGAGCATCACATACGGTATCCAGCAAAAGGCAGGGCGAGTTCTGGAGTGCCACTGGGGCTAGGGCTTTGCCTATAGCAGTTGTTCAGATTCTCAACAAGTTAGATCAGAGTTTCCAGAGGCAACTGGTCACCGCCTTTCCCTCCTGTGCCCTGGACAGGGCAAGATTCCTGACTATACAGGAGGCCCACATGCCACCTTGTACCTAGAGTTCACTGGATCTCATTGTGAGCCCTGCCTCTTGGCTTTGTCTTTCTGGCACCCACATTGATATAGATAATAAGAATGACTTTGGGCTACTCCATTGTAATACCAAGCTTGGTACCAAGAACCAGAGAAGGCCAAAGACATATTAGCTTCCCTCTAGTACTAGGAGAAATGTCACCTCAAAAAAAAAAAATTGGGTATTAATGAGCAGGGAAATGACAGTAATATTTCACGTCTCTTTTGGCACCACCGAGAGTTTGGCTAGTCTCTGATCCTGCCTCAGCAAATGCGATGCACTTGACATTCACTGCAGTTTCTTGGATGAGAACATCGGGGCCTGAATGTGTACATGGCACTATTTCTCATTGCCTGTTCATTCTCTCTCTCCTGTCATCCTCAAAGGTCAAGCCAGCCATGGTTAGCCAGCCCCTCACTCCAGAGAACAGTGCCCCTCCATCTGTGCGGCTCCTTTTATTTGAGCACTCTTTCTTCTTTCTAAGAAATGTTCTCCAAGCCCAGTATGATGGCACATGCCTGTAATCCCAGTACTTGGGAGGCTGAGACAGGAGAATCACAGGTTTGAGGCCAGAGTCAGCAACTTAGTGACACCCTGTTTCAAAATAAAAAATAAAAAGGGTTGGGGGTGTGGCTCAGAGATAGAACACCCATGGGTTCAATCCCCAGTACCAATATATATTCTCCAAAGAAAATGGTGTACTTGGAATGAACACACTATTAAATATGGAAGGCAAAATAAGGGAGAACTAGGAGGCCAACCAAACAATAGCTTTTATTTTTAAAAGTTAATTAATTTATTTATTTTTTGCGGTACTGGGGATTGAATTCAGGGGCATTCTACCTCCGAGATATACCTCCAGCCCCATTTTTTATTCTTTATTTGGAAACAGGGTCTCACTAAGTTGCGGAGTGCCTCACTAGGTAGCTGAGGCTGGCCGCGAACCTGGATCCTCCGGTCTCAGCCTCCCAAATGCTGGGATTACAAGCGTGCGCCACCACGCCCGGCTAACAATAGCTTTTAAAGGAGAGCAACTTTATAAACTTCTCATATCCTAGGGTAATTTGGGCATACAAGACAGGGAGACAATGTCAGCTAGGTGCTCTCCCTTTGAGATGTCGGCTGACCTAAAGTAAGGACATATTTGTATAACAACAATAGAGGGAAGGGAAGCTCAGGCTCCCCGGCATCAGACTCAATTCTCACTTCTAGAGGCTTCATGGTGTGGTCTAAGGGACCAAGAAGAGAGACTTGGTTGAGAGAATGAGGTCTGACTACGGTTGGCTCAAGCACCCTACTAAGCAGAGGGGAAGATCTCTTTTCAAACTCAAAACCACTCGGTGCGAGATCATCATCCCAGTGTTACAAAGGAGAAACTCAAAACTTGAAAACGTCGACCATTATATTCACGTCACACAGCAAGTGGCCAAGTCTGCATTTGATCTTTTGTGTGTGTGGAGAGTGGTACTTGGGATTGAACCTAAGGGCATTCTACTTCTGAGCTATACCTTCATCCCAATTTTTTTTTTTTTTTTTTTTTTTTTTTTGGGAAACAAGGCCTCACTAGGTTGCTGAGACTGTCTTTGAACCTGCCATCTTCCTGTCTCACTCTCCTAAGTACTGGCATGGCAAGCATGCACCATCAAGATCAGCCAAGTCTACCTTTGAATCCAGCCTGTCTGCCTCCACACCTCCTACTCTGCACTGTGTTCCCACAAGAGTGCTACCTTCTCTGCTTAATCTTCCTGCATTTGTCTTTGTCCTTCAAAGGGAGATATTTCCTCTTATTCCAGAGAAGTTCTGTCTAAGGACCCAAACATCATATTCAAAGTCTCAATTTCCTCAAAAAGAGACATGCACGGGACAAAAATCATCAATATTTGCATTACAAGCCTGTTAACCAGTACTTGGGAGGCTGAGACAGGAAGGTCACAGGTTCACAGCCAGCCTCAGCAACTTAGTGAGACCCTGGTCAAAAATAAGTGAATAAATAAAATAGGGCTGGGAGTACAGCTCAGAAGTAGAATGCCCCTGAATCTAATCCCCAGTACCACACACACACACACACACACACACACACACACGCCAAAAAAAAAAAAAAAAGGAAAGGAAAAAAGGAATGACTTAATTAGATTAGATTCAAAGCTTTCAACATAATTTGACAAATTAAGGAAACAACTTCCCCAGGTGTTTGAAGACTGTTGGGTCCAGGAGTAATCTCTCGCCCAAGCTGAACCGATCACAGCCCTGGTATTGTATGTTACTTTGGGAACGTAGTGGGAGTTAGTCGGTTCTGTTATAGACGTGCAAAAAGCAAGACATGAATTCGGGGCCAGTCTCATGATAATGGTGTCCACAGGCAGAGAAGAGCAAAGACGAAGCTTCTCCTTGTGACAACCAAGTCTCTCCAGTCGCTTCTCCTTGAGTCGTTTTGCAACGACGTCCTTCTGGCTGTCCGTCTGTCTGTTCACAAGAAACTTCAACACCCTCTCCAATCTCTTCCCTCACTCAGTTCATTTGAGCCCATCTTTTTTCACATTCAAAGAAAAACAACAACTCACAACGAACGCCCCATCGAACGGAAAATATATGAACCACTTGTCTCAAGGAATTTCAGGCTGTGTCAGAATTCTTACTTCTTGATATAAGGAGGCCAGCTTCCTTGAGAGAGCTGCCAAGCGATCGCTACCTTAAAAGGGCTCTGCGGGATCTGAGCAAGATGAAAGCAGTCGTAGGAGAAGATCAGACGTTCACATGAAAGGAAAGCCTTCAGGACATCTGCATAGGAGCGCGGGCCTGGTTGGTGGGAGATGCTAATGAGAATCCCACACTCTGTTCTGGGTTTGCTGTGTCGCCCATAAAGGAACCACACAGATGTGCCCGTGAGACCCCCACGCCTTTGAATACAGAGATGGACTCTTTAGAAGGTGCTCCGGAGACAGGTTGGTGAGATCCAATCAATAGCAATAATAACTCTTAGACAACCAGAGAATGCCATTTATGTGAGTGAATGTCACTAGTAGTTTCTTTCCTGAACGGAACCCTCAAACACTAGCCTCTCCCGTGTTCACAACACTCTGCAGCCTCCTGGGAAAGCTCCTTAGAATCAGGTCCCTCTGGAGAGAAGGGACAAGGGAAGGAGAAAACAGGGAAGGATGTCCTCTGGATAGAGCAGGTCAAGAAATATAAGGGAGCTGAACTGCCTCGGTCACCATCTGCAGATCCCACCCCCCCACACACTGGGCCTGATGTTCTGAAAGGCGAAGCCACTTCCCACCTGTAAGAGAAGAGGCGAAAGGAGCAAAGCAGCATTGGAGAAAACATTTCACGGTGCTGCGTCCCATCCCACCACTATTCAGCCAGCCCCACTCTCCCACTTATGCAAAGCCAACATGGCGGGTTGAGTACTACTGTGGTTTGATCTAGTGACGTCCTCTGAAGAACTCAGGTATTAATGTTCAGAATTGATGAAATTAAGTCCAGAGTGCTGTAATCTTATGAGTAGATAAATCCATTGTGATAGATTTACTAGGGCCTGGGTGGTAACCGTGGCCATTGCCCGTGGGGTGCTGCCTAGAGGAGGGGGGTCCTTGGAAGTGTGGCCTTAGAGACTGTGCTTCTTATAAAGCCACTAATTTCACCATGAGGGCCCCATCCTCTTGACCTCATGTAATCCTAATGACCTCTCCAAATCCCCACCTCCAAACACCATACATATGACTTTGGGAATCAAGTTTCCAATACATGAAATTTGGGGGACTCACTCAAACCCTAACACTACTAACATACCTGAGCTTTGTTTGTGCTTAATGTTTAAAATAATGCTTATTTTTAGTCATAAATTACAGAACATCAGGCCAGAAGAATTTGAGCAAGATGGCATGTCATTGTCCCTCACTGTAGGATGTCTTGAAGCAGGGAGTTTCAAAATATGTCCTATAGTTCTGAACACCAGCTTCAACACCACCAGAACACATGGGCAGCTTCTGTATGGATGCCCTGAACTGTCACTCCTGGTCACAAAATGGCTGCAGCAGCGCATTTTCAGACAACTTCTTCCAGCAAGAAGGAACACTATTATCAAAAAGAAAACCTTTCTCATAAGCCCCAAGCAGGTTTCCCTTTCTCCTCTCTGCCCATTCCCCTCCAGTCCCTACCAGTGGGAAGCAGGATTTCCACAGCTGGTGTAGCCTATGGTAATTTATTCCCCTGTCCCCACAGTGGGGCATATTGTCATCCAAACAAAACCATCTTTCAACTAGTAAAGAAGGCTACTGGAGCAATGATGATATCTGTCCTTCTAATTAAAAAGCTCCGCACTGCAGGTATAAAGGCATTTTGGTCTTTGATTTGATCTCATTCTACAGTTGCGTTGACATCGTTTTGAAATGCTAAAACTAATTTCATTCACTTGGAGCTCAGAGCATTTCTTCTTAGAATAGACGGATTGTTTAAAACTAAAGAAGAACTAAGTGGGAACGTTTAACTAACCTAACAATTAGGAAAGATTATGATTTTATCTTTTATACTCTCAGCCCAAATCAACCTTGGAAAGAAACAAGAGCTGTTTATTTTAAGAAACACCAACCGCACTGGCTCCAAAGCCACCATTCTCTGTATGGGATCGTTGGTTCTATTCCTGAGCCCTGTGCTGGCTCCTTGTCCACAGAACTCTCTAGATCTCCTTCCTCCCCTTCCATCTTTGCCCTACGCCTTCTCTTTCAGTACTGTCCCTTCTCTTTATTTCTTTTGTTTTTCTTGCCCCTTCCTCCAACCCCACCCCTCCTTTCAACTGCTCTAAACATTGAAGTATTCCTGGTACGGTCTGCTGCTTCATTAATTTGTTTCCATGTTCATTACTATTAATCATAAAAACAGAAGAGTTAAATGTCTGTGTGCTACCTGGGTAGAAAAAGCTTTCCCAAAATTGAACTCCACGACACACACAGAAAACAACCTTCCCCATTCTCTTGTCCTGGCTGACTAATTACCTTCAGTACTTGGTCTTACGATGGGAAAGACTAGCCAAAAGCAACGTCCTAGAAGGCTGTTTTCTTGGATTTGGTCTGATGAATTCAGCCACATTCTGGCAGACAGTGCAGAGCCATATGGGTTGTCGTGAAGCCCAGCAACTATTCATGTAGCTGGATCCTCTCGGGTACCTGGCTATCCACAGATCTGGCCTGGACCCAGCACTGAGCAGAGTCCTGGTGGGGGTGGGGATGCTGTGGACTGAACACCTCCCCCAAAGCCCACATGCTCAAGCCTCATCCCTAACATGACTGTATTTGCAGATGGGGCTTTTAGAGGTTAAGGTTAAATGAGGTCACGAAGATGGGCCCTAACCCAGTAGGACTGTGGCCTTCTAAAAAACAGAGGCAGAGACGGACCTCTCTACTAGCCGAAGACACTACAAAAAGGCTGCTGTGAGCCAGGAAGAGAGCCCTCATCAGAAATGGAATCTGCCAGAGCCTTGACCTTGGCCTTCCCAGCCTCCTTAGCAGTAAGGATGTGAGTTTCTGTTGTGTAAACCACCTGGTTTTGTTATGGCAGCCTGAGGATAGTGTCACACCCAAGTGACAGGGACAAGACTTACCTATGGAGCAGTTCCCCCACCTGGCTGCCTTATAGCTCCTGTCCTTAGTTCCATCCTCCAAGGTAGACTCAACTGGGTCATGAGTCAGTAGGATAAACTCTGGTTTTGGAAGGTGAGGATGGCAGGGGGTGAGACTCTGCTGAAATCAAAGGTATCTCTTTCACATCCATCACACTGGGGCTTAGAATTTCCACATATGAATTTGTGGGGTACACGTACAGTCAGTCTATAACATCCCCTCAACTACTGTTTACGTGTCCAGTAGTATAGTTCACAGAGGTAAAGAGTTAAAATTCAATGTGTAAGTAAGATGGGGGGAATTGGTAAGCCAATGTCCCTAAGTGGAGAGAGAGATGGGGCCCAGTACACAGCTGAAGTCACTGTGTTAGATAGGAGCAGGGATAAATTCATTCTGTTAACAGGCAAGAAGTTGGTGGGTGGAGATGAGGGTACTTGTATGGGAATGTGCTCAGTGGAGGTCTGCGGAAGCTCTCATTCAAACTTCTTGGAGAAGTGAAAAAGGCAGTAATCAGGTTAGAGTGTAGACTTTCAAAAGTTTTAGAACAAAAGCAACATCCTAGAAGTTGTTCATATTATTCTTTTTGTTTGTAAAATAACTATAGACTGTAGTGGACACTTATTTTTATTCCTATTATTGGTGATTTATGTACATGCTAGAAGAAAATGTGTTAGTGGGTACAGTTTTCCATGTTCATTAAATTGTTTGTTAATTATGATATTAAGAGCTTCTCTATAGCTTATCTAATTTTTATATGCTAAATCTATCAATCACTCAGAAGTGTATGTTAAAATCTTCTTCTGTGACTATTGATTTCTCTTATTTTTCCTTACATTTCTGTCAATCTGTATTTTGAGATTATGTGATTAAGCTATACTGCCTAAAATGTACTGTCTTTTAATTTGAGCTTTTAGTTCATTTACATTTAATATACTTGGTGAAATGTTGTGCTTTATATTTGTTCAACCCTTTATATCCTTGCATCCTTGCATACCTACTTAACAAAGTGATCAGTTAGTCGACAGACATCGGACAATTCAAGGCCAGGAAACTTAGAATAACTTTTACTTTATTTACCCAGTTTCCAACTTACAGGTTATTGTGAGCATATGTTAATCTGTCTTATTTTTAATATCTTAAGATACTGCTTTACTGTTTCATGTACTCTGTTTCATCTTATGTCTCAGATTTTCCATCTGGTATTACTTTCCAATTTCCTAAAGATCATCTTTTACAATTTCTTTTAGTGAGCACCCGCTTATGATAAGCTTTCTCAGTTTTACTCAGAAATATATTTTCTAATTAAGTATGTTCTTATATATTTATGTTGTCTTCTCTCTTTTCACTCTTTTTTTTTTTTTTTTTTTTGGTGGGGGGGAGTACTAGGGAATTGAAGCTAGGGGCATTCTACCTATGAACTACCCCCAGAATTTTTTATTTTTTATTTTAAAACCAGGTCTCGCTAAGTTGCTGAGGGTCTTACTAAGTTACTGAGGTTGTCCTCAAACCTGCCATCCTCCTGTCTCAGCCTCCCAAGTACTGTGATGGCAGGTGTGTGCCACCACACTCAGCTTATGTTGTCTTCATTCTTGATAGCTATTTTCATTGGGTATAGAATTCTAGGTAGGCTATTTTTGTTTTTGTTTAATGCATTGAGTATATCATTTTAATGCCCTCAAGCTTCTCCTGTTAGTATTGAGAAGGTTGTTCACTGTTTGTAATGATGATCCTTTCAAAGTTGTGGTAGATGGTAGCATTGATGACTCCCAATCAATGGCAACTCCTAGTAGTCATCCCAGGTAGAGAGGGAGGCTGCATTGTCGCAGACATTAGAGTTGAGCCCAGGTTCCAGTCAACTCATGTGAATAATCATAATTAGTGAGCACAGGCAAAATTAACAGAAAAAAACTTTTATTTATTTTTTTTTTTAGAAAAACCTTTTAGCCAACCTGCAGAATCATAAAAAATAACAACAAATTATTGCTGTTTTAAACCACTAAGTTTTGGAGTGATTTAACTAACTTAAACAGAAATTGTTACTTAGGAGTGAAGTGTTACCATACCAAAAACCTAATATGCGTGGTATCAGTTTTGGAACTGGGTAGTAAGTGAAGGCTGAAAATCTGGCCGGCCAAAGCACTGTTGATGGAGCCTGGAGTTAAGGTCAACAAACTCAGTGGAGGCTGGAAAGGCAGGGAGGAACTTTTTAATTGAAGGCTGTTAAAAGGATAGTTTATTTGTTTGCTTATCTAATGAAACAATTGAGTGTCTGTTTATTGGGGCTTCTATAATAAAATAGCATTAACAAGATAGCTCATCATCAACAACAACAACATATTTCTTACAGTTCTGGATCCCAGAGAGTTCAATATCAAAGTGCTGGTAGATTCCATGTCTGGAAAGGGCTCACTTCCTTGTTCAAAGATGGCACCTGCCCACGTGGCTCAGCCAGTGCCTTCAGGAAACAAAAGACTGTGAAGTTCCATTCTCATTTGGTTCTTTGGGTTCTCGGTTCCATTTACATTTTAACCTATTAGTTTCATGATTTGTTTTTCCATTAGTTTTAAACCCATTAGTCTTTCCATTTAGATTTTAACCTATTAGTTTTAACCTGTTGTCTCACTAGCTCTTACATGTTTTCATAACCTAGCTTTGCATAGTCCCAGTATCACAAATGGTAATTCTACTGAAATCTATTCAGTAAATGTATGCACATTCTTCAGTTTCATAAATTATTTTCTCATGCATGTGTGTTTTTATTTTACCTTATTTCTCAGCATACAGAGATGTCATAATTAAGAATAGCAGAGCCTGGAGCACTGAGCTCACAGAGCTTGTCATAAAGGAGTTCATTAAATATTTGTTAAATAAGTGAATGTTCTTTATTATCATGTGGTCAGATATGCTGGTCTTTTCCATTGCACATTCTTCTATTTCCAGGATCCAAAGTTAAGAAAGTCATTGCTGTCATTCATATGTTAAATGCAAGATGTACTCTAGAGTAAGAAAAATTCAGTCCATATTTCTAAAATATATGTATGAACACAACCCAACTTTATACAGCCAACTCAATAAATGATTATGTGCCAGGCCTCTGTGAGACATTGTATGGCTAAGGACTTGTTTAAAGTGATTAATACCCTGGATTAGGTTATTCTGCACTCCTAAAGTAACATAATCATACAATGAGACTTGGCTCACGCCAGTAGAAGCATCTGCTTATGAAAAACTTTTTTTTTCTTTTTGGTGGTACTTGGGATTGAACCCAGGGACATTCTACCTCTGAGCTACAACACCCCCAGTCATTTATTTTATTTATTTATTTATTTAGTTTTGTTTTGAAATAGGATCTTACTAGGTTACTGAAAATCTCAATACATTGCTGAGGCTGTCCTTGAACTTTCGATCCTCCTGTCTCCTCCTCCCAAGAACTGAGATTACAGGTGTGCACTACAATGCCCGACTGAAAAAAAAAATTTTTGGAGCCATTTCTAAGGAGTTGGTCCTTGGAAACATCAAATCATTCTTAAGACATTTCCTGACAAAGAAATTCTCTTCTCAGAGTCCTCTCAATTTCTGTGATCCCTTTCACTCTTCCTATTTGCAATGGCCACGTAGGGAAGGAACAGTTACTCTCATCTTTGAGATGGTGACTAGTACTTATGGAATGAGCTTTTTCACTTCCAAAGGCCCCAGGAGTGCATTCCTCATTTGGCGAGGTGTCCTGTTTATGCCAGCCATCTCCCCCACTTTCAGATCTTGAACAGCTGCAATATATATATAACAGAATGGAAAGTAACATGACACATGTTTCGAAGACAAACTTGGGAAAGAGATCCGTAGCCAATGCTGCTCTGGCTCTGACAGGCCATGCTCCTTTGAGTCTGTCTCATAAGAATAACAAAGAGGCGGCCATGGGGCATGGCAGGGGAGGCTGTTTTAGGGAACATAATTTTGACTCTCTAAAGCCAAAGTCTGAAATAAAGAAGGAAATGGTTTGGGGTGGAGCAGGGGAGGTCTGGGAGGCAGTAAAAGATTACTGATAAAACTTTTAATGAGTGATATAATTATGCTATTTTAAGACCTGAAACCATACACTTTTAAAAAGCACCGGTTATTCTACTTGGTAGATTTAAAAATAATTACAAATTTATTTATCAGCACCCTTGATATTCAACATCCTGTCTATTTGGCTTTGTATCCCCAGAGCCTGTCTAACAGTGCCTCATACACAATAGTGGTTCAATTTATGTGTTTTTCAGGAGTTGTGACAACCTTACAAGTAGTGACAGTGTGCCTGGGTGAGCACACTGATTATAAGGAATCATTAGCAGATATGGAGTACCAGCTAGTCAGGGTATAGGGACTCTGAGGAGGTAACCAAGGTAACAGGTAGATCCAGCTTTGCAACAGGACACTGACAATTGGTTCTACAAGAGATTTTAAACCGTAAGGGTTTGTTTTGTTTTGTTTGTGGTACTAGGGATTGAACCCAGGGGCATTCTGCATCTGAGCTACACACCCAGCCCTTTTTACTTTTCATTTTGAAACAGAATCTTGCTAAGTTGCTGAGGGGAGCTTTGAACCTGCAATCCTCCTATCTCAGCCTCCCAAGTACTGGGATTACAGGCATGTGCCACCATGCCCAGCCAAACCATACATTTTAAAGTTAATTCGCTTCCCAGCAACAAAAGACCTTCCCTGTCTATCCACTGAGCTCTGCTCAGGACTACAGGTCTACAAAGCCAAGGTCTAAAGAAGGCTCTACGAAGCCCAGGGCTGGCGCCCTTGCCTGCCTGGTTTCCTACTAAGCTCCCTCTTCCCTATTTTGTACCTGCAAAGCAGGTATCGTGCTGCCGGCTCCGACTGCTACAATCACAAGATGCAGCTCTGGAAGGCACCATCCCACACATTCATTATCCTTGCCTCAGAAGCACGCGCACGCTCTCTCTCCCAGTGCAGTGGGGAAAGAGCACTGCTGTTTGTAGTTATTAAGTTGTCAACGCTGCTCAGTGGAAAACACAAAGAGCACACAAACACATAAATGTGCTGGGATCACTTGGAAATAAGCTTATGTTTCTTCTGATACCGGAAGAACACGGGGACTTCTTTCTATTGCATCCGCATCCAATTTTACCCATTAGCCATGTTCTGGGATGTAAAGTAAGTTTTGCTTCCTCTTGTTTTTCCTTTCTTTTTTTTTTTTTTTTCTGAAAAAGCGAGTTTTGAATGAGAACATGAGGAAGTCATTTTCCCATATAAAGTGAAATCTGTTCTCAGAACTCAAAAGGTGTCCAGGAGGAAAGGCAGGGATGGAAGATAGATGTGTCTCTGCAAGACTCGAGGCTATACTCTAGATAGTCTGAGGCCCCTGCCTGCTCTAGAATCCTAAAATTCTGTGATTTGAATGAAGAAAGGTGGTGAGGAAGAAAGACAGGTGAGTGAAAAGTCCGGAGCTACCTGAGAGATGTTCCTTGTAAATCACAGCGATACGAGTCTGACTCAAAGGGACCATACGGAAAGGTGCAGATGGCTCCAATCTATTGGTTGGCTGGGAAAAGGCACTGGAAGAACGAATCTAACTTGGGAAGCTAGGGAAAGGTGGAGCAAGCAGAGACTGAGGTCTGACTGGGCAGACAACCCAAAGTGAATATCAAGGAGCTCCAGAAGCTCGAATCAGTGAATCCGGAACAGCAGGTAAAGAATAGGAAGAGAAGTCAATTTTCAGGCATCAGGGCGATTGATGGGGATGTGAATAGATACAAACAAATAGAGTCTGTTCACAGAACTGGGTTCAAGGTAGGTCTGATGACCTCAGGACAGGAAGAGGCCAGTTTTCAAAAGTAGACCCCAGTGGAGCTGGGGATGGGGGTGCACAGCACTCAATTATGGTAGATTAATGATGGTTGTGAATCTGACAGTTCTTTTAAGAGATGAGCCCTATGTCCCCAATCCTTACATGTGGGCATATTTATTATTATTATTAATCTTTTACTGGTGCACTATATGAGATTCATAGTGATAGACTCATATATGCACATAACATTATTAGGTCTATTTCCTTCCCCACAACACCCTTTTCCCTCCTCTCCCCTTCCCCCAATCCTCTTCCTCAACTCTACTGGTCTCTCTCCTCATTTTCTTGAGGTTCCTCTTCTTTACAAGTTTCTCTCTAATTTCCATATTTGACAGAAAACATGTGGTCCTTGGTTCTTTGAATCTGGCTAATCTCACTTAGTAAAGAAAATGTGGTATATACACACAATGGAGTTTTACTCAGCCATAAAGATTTTGTTTATTGATTTGATCAAGCTGAAAGTGGTGGTGTACATCTGTAATCCCAGTACTTGGGCTGCTAAGACAGGACAATCATAGGTTCAAGGCCAGCCTCAGAAACTTAGTGAGACTCTGAACTTTGAACTTGTTTCAAAATATAAAAAATAAATAGATCTAGAGCTGTAGCTCAAAGGTAGAATGTCCCTGGGTTCCATCCCCCAGTACCCATCCCCCAACACACACATTTTTTTTAATCAATAACAGAATATGAAAGAAATAAAGCTATGCTAATTTCCTGGCCCAGGCCTTAAGCAACCAATATCTTCTCTGCCTGTTGACATGCTGACTCTTGGAAACTAGCTGCCACGCTAAGAGGAAGCCCAAGCAGTCTGATAAAGAGATCCACATGTAAAGAAAATAAGATCTGTGCAGCAATCCCAGCTGATTTTCAGACAACAGTCAGCACTAATTTACCTGTCACATGAGTAAGCCATCTTGGAAGTGGATCCTCCAGCCCCAGCCAAGCTACCCCAGCTGAGGACAGATGGAGCAGAAGCCAGCTGTTTCCACAGACGCCTGCCCAGAATACATATTCATGAACGAAATAAATGATTGTTGTTGTTTTAAACAAATGAATTTTGGGGTGATTTGTTGTGAAGCTGTAAATGGCCAGAAAGTTCATCATATGATTATCTATTTTATGTATGTATGAAAATTCCTAGCACAAAAATGTTTTAAACATGCACGATAGCATGGTGTGAGTTGGTATTTAAGCCCGAGGAGGGCAATGTTTCTCAAAGAGTGGTCTGGAAACCTTTTGCCAGCATTCCCTGGGGGGCTTCCAAATAAATTATTGGACTTAGTGAATCAGACTTTTTCAGAAAGAGAAAAGAATGCATCTTTCACAGGCACTACCAGGAAATTCTGATACCCCTTAAAATACTGGATGTGAACTCTGGTCCCCAGTGTTGGCCTCACTCTATGATCAGCTAGGGAACTGTACAGATAATGAGTGAGGGTCCTATGCTCAGAGTTACTGATTTAAGAATTTGGGGTGCACCTGGGCCTGGGGTTTTTCAAAGCTCTTCACATGATTCCAGTGAGCAGCCAGGTTTGAGAACTGCAGAGCAGTTTGCCACCCTGAGCTGCAGGGGAATGAGTTGGCAACGTGTGTGTGGAAAGAGGGCTTCAGACACTGGGACCCATGTGGTCCACCAAAGAGGCCATCTGTGAAGACACTTAACCTCTAAACTGCAATAGGAATTCATTGTCACTCTCTTCCACAAGGGCAAAATTTGCCACTATGGGGTGGAAAATGGGAAATTGGGAAAGAGTACTCGGCATCCGTGATTATGAGCTCAGTAGAACTCAAGGTACCAAAGCACAAACTCAAGTTTTCTGTCACAATTGCATGGAAAATAGATGTTTTCCTGCAAAGAGGAACAGTGTGTTTAATTTCCTTTTCAAAAGTGTTTCTATCTCCACTTTAACCTTATCATTTCTCTCTTGCTATAACTTCACACTTGGTGTTCTGACTTCAAATGGTGCAGTGAGTTATTAAAAAAGTGGACCCCTGGGAGAGCAGTTAAGTACCCAAGTATGTCAGGTGCTTCCAAGAGATTTAAGGCTGGTGAATGGGATGGTGTACAAATTGTTAATGCCTGCATATTCAGAGCTTTCCCCTTTCTTCACTGCTAAAGATAATTTTATATGTGTCTACTTGATTTCAGCCCTTCCCCCCAACCCCTCAAAAGTGAAAAGGAACTTTTAAATGGATGGACTGGAAAGAGAGAAAGGGATACCAGAAGACTACACCGGTGTTTGTGGAGAGTTTTACTGTGGTGCATGAGAGAATTCCATAGACAAGAAAAGGGTGTAGCTAAGTATTGTTGTGGACTGCCAAAGGAATTGCTTCTTATATTCTCTGGGAATCCAAACAAGAGGATTGTGTTGCCTTTTAAGTACATTTACTTTACTCCTTGAATACACTGTCCATCCCGAGACTGGCCCCAGATGTGTGGGTATCATGTGAACACAAGCCAAGTTTGGGAAGTCACAAGGCTATCCCGGAACTTCCTGCTTTCCTAGTCAACTAGTTGTCGAACTCTTGGGCCAACATTCCACACAATCATATGCACTTTTATTAATAAGCTGCCAAGAATTACCACATCTATTCAGCTAGTCAATTTTGTTAATACTATAAGGGAAAAAAGGAGGGGTTTTTTTTTTTGTTTGATTGATTTTCTTTCTCTATTGCAGATGAAATCTCAAGTCTAAAATATTTGAAAATAGTCATAGGTGAAAAGTGAGGAGAAATTTATTCTTCCTGGTCAGGAGTATCTATATTGTATAAACTCAATCTCTTCTCATGTGCATCAAAATAAGCAGACAAGTGTGGAAGTAGAAAATGGTGCTGAGCCTGTGTTTAGGAGCCCTCATGCTGGTAGGCTCCCCTACCCTCCCCCAGTCCCACATGACTATGCCAGGACAATGTCCTTCAAGTAGAAATAATATTTGTCACTTAGAATGCATTTCAAAGCCAACATGCTTCCTCTATTCCCCCTTTGCACTGTGAATGGAACGCTGTATTATCAATACAGATAGCATTTTATAAGACACAAGCAACCCAGACACCAAAATCACCATTTAGACAAGAGCTGCCAAAAGGAGCCTGCCTTGGACTGTGATCTAAGTGTGAAACACCCTATGTTATATTAAGCCACTGAGAGCTTGAGGTTTGTTTGTTATGGAAGCACAACCCAGCTTTATTCTGACTAACCCAGTCTCTGGGGGAAATAGGGAGGATTTTCCATCATTATTCTTACTAGAAAACTGTATAGAGAGATGAGCCTATGGCTTCTAGTTTATAAATGAACCCAGAAGGGCTACCTTTCCATTTGGCAAGAGCTGAAAGGATAGAGGAGACATAAACACAGTGAGGCAGGATAATTTTGCATCTATATATATGCCCAGATTCTCTGAGATCTACACTGAACTTCTGACTCTTACCTTTTGTGGCAAACTTTTCAGTAAACTATGTTGTGTTTACCTGGGCTGAAGCTCTGGGCAGAATTCTGTTCTGACTTTGAGAAAGATATATTCATACCTTTGAAAAGCCCTTTGTCTTACTCTGCTTAATGATTTCAACACTGCCTTACTTATTTAGTAGATGTTGAAGGTTTTCTATAGAATTAGGCTATCTAGTAAATAGCCTGGGTCCTCCCGGGTCTTTTGGTCAAAGCTGGCTGATTTAAAGAAAAACTGATCTCTTGGCTTGAGGCTCTATGAGCTTTAAAACAGTACTACTTTGCTTTAGACAAAAGAAAATTTATTTTTATGTTTACATAAGTAATAGCCAGCAGTGAATTAAGCCAGATTGAAAACTCAAAAAAATTCACCTTTTTTTAACTTAAAACTAAGAACCTCCCTCAAACCACTGAATAAGATCATGTTTGTGGACCTGAATTGGATAAAGCATAAGAAAGTATTTTATAAACCACTTGGTTTTGATGCTGGCAATAGATGTATTCTGTCCCTTTATGGCAGAAGAATAGATAATAATCATTTTTTATGGTACTAGGAATTGAGTCTATGGGCATTCTCTGTGCCAGCTACACTCCCAGCCCTTTTTAGTTTTTATTTTAAAACAAGATCTCACTAAGTTGCTGAGGGTGTTGCTAAGTTGCCAAGGCTGGCTTCAAACCCATGGTCCTCCTGTCTCAGCCTCCCAAATACTGGGATTACAGTCATGCACCACTGTGCCTGGCTAATCATTTTATTTTTAAAAGGCTAACCCCACTGAAAGTTTAGATGTGCTCTGGGGACAGCTGCCCGATAGGTGCCTTTGTCTCTAACTAACAGAGCTGTGATGTCCCTCATACCCTATCTCCATCTTAATCATGTACAATCTGATTATTATGTGAGTCTTATTTTTTAAAGCACCCAAAACCCAGCATTTAGTCCATGGGTTTCTTTATTTCCATTTAAGGACTCCTGGCAGACTGGAGCCATCTTTCCCTCTGTCAGACCTTTAAATGATTCTTGAGGCTTTTGTCCCATAATTAAAATTAGATTACTCCAATTCCCTGCTGGCCAGCCTGAGCGGGGGCCCTTGTAAAGCCTCCAGCTGGCCCGGGGGCCTTTGAAAAGAGGAATAGGGTCCAAATGCCCTCCGCCTGGACGTCATTGTGCTCCTTGCCAGTTAGACAAGATTTACCCGAGTTTATCAATGGCTGCTGCTCTTCGAAGGGCTGCGTTTGCCATTCTAAAGAGCTTGGAGTCGGAGACAGCGGCATGTGTTTCAAAGGGGCCGAGACTGTCCTAGTCTCCCAATTTTCCAGCACCCAGAGAGCTCGCTTTTTACCTGACAGCCTGGCTTGAAACAGAAGCACAGAGGCCATGCTAGATCAAACAGCAGAGTGCGTGCATTACAGTATATGCTTGCTTCCAAAGAATTATTTGGTTTCTCAGACAAGGCTGAATTAAAAAATGCCTTCTGGTTTTTTGTTTTGTTTTGTTTTGTTTCCCCCCTCTGGGCCCTTCTCCTATAAACCTCCTCAAACTTCTGCCTAGAGGACCCTCCCGGCTGGCTTTCTGCAGCCTAGACGAGGGCTTCACACTGGGCAGCCAGCGCCCAGCAACGTGGGCAGCACAAGCCATCATTGTCCGCACACCTATTCCACCCCAATTTTTAACATCTGCCTCTTCTCTCTCTTTCTTAACTTCCCTAAAAAAAAATAATAATAAAGCAGGACAAGCAAAGACTAGCCTTGCTATTCATCAGGGAACCCCAGCTCCCTTGGCTGAAAGAACAGCTCTCGTCCGTCGCACTTGGTTTTTCTCTGGCCCGGTGCCTCCTGTACAATCTTTCCCCGGTCACGTCAGTTCTTCTCTCTGCCTGCCCGTCTCTCACCCATCCACCTGCTAGCAACCGGTTTGCACTGTGATCTTCAGCCGGTGACTTTCCCTCTCTGAACTTTATTTCCTTATCCTAAAATTAGGAATAACAACACCCACCTCAAGGGGCGGTAGGGAAGATTGGGAATAAAACAATTAATGCCTGGCCGATAGTCAATGCTTCATCCTGGCTTCTCAGTGAGTAAAGACATTACTCTCATGCTTAGTTATTAAACATTCTCTCCCCTTTCTGTAAAAGGCAGTCCATTTCCCTAGTCTATTTATTACTGTTGTCTCAAATCGCTCACATTACGGTAGATCTCCTTAAACTCCTATGAATCAGAGCCATCACCATATATTCTGCCAGAAAGTCTCAACAGCTCTGGTGTGTGTGTGTATGTGTGTGTGTGTGTGTGTGTGTGTGTGTGTGTGTGTGTGCGCGCGTGTGCGTGTATACTTAACACTTGCTGAGTATTTGCCATGTGCCAGGGACTATAGTCTATGGTGAGTACTTTGCATGAATTCTCTTATGTGAGGTAGCTTCTATTATATCCCTATATCCCGCACGTGTGTGTGTGTGTGTGTGTGTGTGTGTGTGTGTGTGTGTGTGTGCCATTGAGCTACCTATCCATCTCTTTTCATTTTTTATTTTGAGACAGGGTCTCGCTAAATTGATGAGGACGGACTCAAGCCTGTGATCCTCCTGCCTCAGCCTCCTGAGTCTCTGGGATTACAGGCGTGCCCTACTGTGCCTGACTTATTATATCTCCATTTTATAGATGAGATAATCAAGACATAGGGATCAAAATGGGCCGCAGGGCAGGCCACACATTTAGGAACTGGCAAAGCTAGAGTCCCGGCTCAAGCAGTTGGCTCTGGAGCCTGAACTCTATGCCTCTTTTTCAGGGAGAGGTCAGTCCAGAAATAAGGCTGTGTGTGTGTGTGGGGGGGGGGGTGTCAGGAAAAAAGAACATAGAAGTCCCTGCAAACCTTGAGACATCCATTCCTATCCCCTTCCCACACCCCCGCTCTGCCTTTCTTGACTCTCTGAGGCAACGCATCTCAATCAGGAACAATGTCACAATGTCGCTCCCCAGGTGACATTCGGCCACGTTAGGAGACATTTCTAGTTGTCACAGTGGAAGGTGGGGGTTGGTGCTCCTGGCTTCCCGTGGGTAAAAGCCAAGGGTGCTCCTAAACATGCAACAATGGGTAGCACAGCTCTCCTGCCCACCCCCAAACAAACTTAACCAGCCCAAGCCCAAGTGTCAATAGTGCCTGCTGATTCGGACTGAGAAAGCCTGCTGTAGCTCTCTGAAGAATCTTCAGTTGCTTCTCACAAAGTGGTGGAGGGTCTGGGGGACGGAAACCCTGTGCTTATTTTTCCTATGCTACCATCTGGCACAAAGTGTCAAGGTCAAATCAATCCAATTTATACAATGTCATCTGTTGGGGGTTAAGATCATTCAGAAGCAATAAATCCTGAGATTTTATTGAAAACACTGAGAGCATGGTGCCAACGTGTTTAAAAATTAGAAAATAATGGTGACAATATAAGCATGGAATTTATGTTAAGCACAAAATATAATGTTTTATGGCCCTTTAAAAACATGTAGGAACTAATGTCACTCACTAGTGTCAAAAAAAATGACAAATTGTTCAATGCAAGTAAAGATTTAAATGCAAATAAAGACTTCTACCAGCAGCTTAGGAAATATTGCTAATTATATTTTGATATAAATTTTAATGTAATATGCCACCAAGCAGTGAGAAATGGTTTAAAAAGGAAGAGTGGGAGAAACTAAAGAAAGGATATACAGATCTCTCTCTCTTTTTCTTTCTTCCTCTTTCCCTTTCTCTTTCTCCTTCTTATATTTCATATGAATTTACAATGGTCTCAAAATTTTAAGTTTCATTTTTAAAAGGAAGAGAAAAAGGAGAAAGGGAAGGGAAGGAAGGAACAAAGGAAGAAAACATGTATGATATTTTGTCTTTTGCTTTTTAAAATTAGTTCCTATTTGTAGCAAATTACTCCTCATGTTTTCGTTGTTTTTTTTTTTTTTTTTTTTTTTGCAGTTGTGGGGATTGAACTGCTACACCCCCAGCCCTATTTTTTATTCTTTATTTTGAAACAGGGTCTCACTAAGTTGCGGAGTGCCTCACTAGGTACCTGAGGCTGGCCGCGAACCTGGATCCTCTGGTCTCAGCCTCCCAAATGCTGGGATTACAAGCATGCCACCACGCCTGGCTAATACTTTTTTTCAAGATAAAGTTAAGGTATGTGCTACTTGGGAGGAACATGGAGACTTTAATCACTGACTAACTCCTCTGGGCTGAGCAAAGGCCATCTTCTTCACTAAAAGACACAGGGTCTTGTTATAGAAAACAAGGAAAGTGTTTTCATCTCGATTTCTCTTAAAATCAGAAGAAAAAACTTAATACAATAATATTAAGTAATGATATTCTATTTTGTCATATTCTTGAATAGGAATGATAACAGTCATAAAAATAAATATAGAAGAATGAATCCAGCTTAGGTTATCTTATCTTAATCTTTATACAAACGCAGTCATAAAGAATCCTTTTAAATATTTTTTTAATGAAGAAAAGGGCCCATAGACAGATTTGGCACTGAACTAGGTACTAATGGGACAAGAACTACAAAGACACCTCATATTTATTCAGCACTGCCAAAAAGCAAACGGTCCTATGTCCATAAAATGTCAAGATAACTGAAGTTTGCCTGATGAAGTTCCGAGAGCTTATTTTTATTTGAACCATTTTTATAATGGAGGAAATGTAAGCTGCCCTAAACACTTTGCTGCCTTCTTACACAAAACATCATAGAAGTTTTCCATGAAGTCTTAATGGTTCAAGATTAACACTGACAGTGTATCAACATGACTCCATTCCTGCCTCTCCTTTGGTCTCTCCATTGCTCCCGTTGTACCCTGTCGTTGGTGTGTTGCCTCTAACGACACGCTCCAATTCCGACTTGCACTTTATGATCTGTTCCTAACGTGACATAAGACGGTTAAGCTGGCTAAGGTTATAAAAGGAGTCAGCGGGCCTTGAACCATGACCTCAGGGACTCTTGGTAGCCCACGCTCTTCAGATCCTGGTTGACCATTTTAGTGACTCAGAGAGTTTCTGACCATAGAACTACCCTTGGGTTTCTCATCATTCAGTTGAGGAAAACAAGCAAACGTGCAAAATCAATTGGCGAATTAAATGAAAAGGGCTTGAAGGGATAACCATAAACGCTGTGGAGATCAGCAAAGGGAGGGAAGTGGTGAGTCCATCTTCAGTGACAGATAGGGAAGGGCAGGGCAGGCAAAGACAGCAGCCCACTGACTAGGAGGAGCACACTTCATCCTGGTTCCGCCAGCCACTCATTGCATGACATTGAGTAAATCAGCATTTTGTGCTATTTATATAAGAGCTACGTGAATGCATGTTGATGAACTTCTCAGATGAGGACCTGGCATGTCACAAATGCTCCTCTGTGTCCGATGTAACAAGTTGCTAAGACCCAGGGGCTGAGTTTGTCAGCTAACAGAACAAAGAGGGAAGGGAGGCTGGGATGGGAAGTGAGTCATCCAGCCAAGCCAGAAACACGTCGCACATCCCGTCTTGCTGAACAGGCGTGCGCTTCCACACCTGACGGCTGAGGGCACCTGCCGGTTCTTTAATTATCAGGATTTGGCTCGGTCCTTCTTCCAGCCCTCCCTGAGAAGTAGAAATATCACCCTTTCTGAATGGCCACATAGCCTCATGTTTCCTCTTTTTAAATATCCCTTCGACTTGGGTCTTGGAGGCAACCCAAGAGAATTTTTGTAGACATCTGTCGCTGTCCTTAATTGCACCATGATGGTTTTTGCTCTATCTATGTTTATATATGTATGCACCTACATATATAAGGAGATGATTTGAGGCCAGTGGGGAAAGTGTTTGTGAAATGGTACTGACCATCTGCTGCCCGAGGTAGACTAATATCCCATTCCCCCAACTATCTTTATGACATGCCCGTCACTCTAGCGCCAATACACGGCATTTGGATGAATTCCCCAGGCACCTTCTGCAATGTTAACCATGTTTCTGGCCAGAACAAGTAATGATAACACCTCAAGACTTATTTCCCTGCCCTGGGAAGTTTCTTTTTTTTTTTTTTGCAGTACTGGGGATTGAACTCAGGGGCATTCTACCTCCAAGCTATACCCCCAGCCCTATTTTTTATTCTTTATTTTGAAACTGAGTCTCACTAAGTTGCGGAGTGCCTCACTAGGTAGCTGAGGCTGGCCGCGAACCCGGATCCTCCGGTCTCAGCCTCCCAAATGCTGGGATTACAAGCGTGCGCCACCACGCCCGGCGGGAAGTTTCTTTTATTAGCACTGAGGGCTGGCAGGTGTGAGCAAGTAGAAATTGTCATCGGCGTTCCATGAGCCCGAGGACACTTCCTGAGTAGACAAGGTGGGTGGCCTGGTTGTCTACTCAGCCAGCATCCGTGAACTTCGGGACTGGCTGCATGGTCTGCCCCCAGTCCCCCCTTCCCATGGGACTCTGCACAGGCAGTGCCAGCTCCCTGGGAGGTATGGATGGGAGGAGGTGTGGACTGTCACTCATTATTTTGCTGTGGCCACTTTAAAATGTCCTATTATAGCTGGGCGTGGTGGTGCACACTTGTAATCCCAGCATTCGGGAGGCTCAGACTGGAGGATCCGGGTTCTTGGCCAGCCTCAGCTATTTAGTGAGGCTCTCTGCAACTTAGTGAGACCCTGTTTCAAAAAAGAATAAAAAAAATAGGGCTGGGGGTGTAGCTCGGAAGTAGAATGCCCCTGGGTTCCAGGGTTCCATCCCCAGTACTGAAAAAAAAAAAAAAAAAAAAGTCATATCTGCATATCTGCACCAATTCCTAAATTCAATGCCAGAAGCAGTGATAAATCGTAGTCAGTGATTCAATTACATTCAGGAATAGGTTTCCTGGTGTGGAGGTGAGTGGGGCATCTTTGACACCCCTTTAAAACCCTCTCTCAGCACCTCCTTCTGCTTTGCCCATTGCTGCAGTGGCCATGTGCGCTCAGGGCTAGCCTGGCTCACTGGCTCAGCCTCCCCATCCCAGCTCACCATCGCTGCCTACTGGAAGCCAGCCGCTCTGCCTCACTTCCAGGCTTGGGACTAGGATGGGGAGGAGTCAACACCTTCAGGATAATTCTTGAGCCAGGAAAGTAGAACCAGGGAGTAAATCCTCCTTCTTCTATTGTGGACAACACTCAAGTACATTCTAGAAGGCTTCTTGGAGGCTCTACAATGGGCTAGGTCCCCAGCAGACCACAGGAGTGACCAGCTCAATGGCACGCTCTTGAGGTAGCTTCCGTTCTGTCTCTGTTCCACTCTCCTCGGGCCCCTCCCAGCCTTGTTCTTGGACTCTGTTCCCTGCCTATGTCAACTGTACGCAGGCTGCGCTTTTCCAGGCTAAGACAGCAGGGATGGCCACGTGGTCTAAGTGACCCATGACCCCTAGTCGAGGCCCACAACAGTGTTACTTCACAGAGACCCCAGAGAGGGAAACTGATTTCAACACCCTGCGCCTTCTTCTAACACGTGTCTGTTGCTAACACTATCAGTAACAACCGAGTGTCCGCAAATTGCAGGCTTGCAAAATCCAAGCGAGCCTGACAAAAGGAGGAGGGCACTTAAAATTGCTCCAAAATGGGAAGGAGGAAAATTACCATGATTAGGGAAAGAGGAAATTTCACACATCCCTCTTATTACTGAGTTGAACGAACTCGCGCCTTCCAAACTAGAAATGTTATTACAATGTTTTGGTGCCCCTAATTCTCAGTTTAATTCCTCGTATTTCATTTCTCAGCGGAAAACTGCCTGAGCTTCATGCAAAGTCGTCTGCAAACATTCACACAAGTGTCTGAAGGAAAATCTTGAGATCGGCCAGGAACCAGCCTCGTTCAGGTGACCCGCCCTCATTTAATGATGTTGCAGAAGAGAACGCCATTAACAGTGAGAAGGAACATTGCAAAACCATCCAGCAGAAACCAACACTCCTAGTTTTTAAGGGATATATTTGATTTTTCAAGTTTTGCTTTTCATTTTCACCAGGGCTGAACCACAGATTTATTTAAAATAAAGGAGATGCAAAAGAGACTATTTCAGGAAACTTGTCCTAAATGCTTTTTTACTTTTGATTCAAGGGAAAAAAAGAGAGAGAAATGAATGAACCAGACATTTTTAAAGCACAGGAGAACTAATGAATAGCTCTGAAAACTCAAAGCAGACAGAGAATGAGAATGACATTGAGAAGAGAAGGAGGAGGAGGAGGAGGAGGAGGAGGAGGAGGAGGAGGAGGAAGAGGAAGAGGAGGAGGAAGAGGAAGAAGATGAGGAAGAGGAGGAGGAAGAGGAAGAAGAAGAGGAGGAAGAGGAGGAGGAAGGAGGAGGAGGAAGAGGAAGAAGAAGAGGAGGAAAAGGAGGAAGAGGAAGAGGAAGAGGAGGAGGAGGAGGAAGAGGAGGGAATTGACATTAAGCCTACTTTCCTAATTTAAAACTGGAAATGGGAAGGTCAATAAGCTGCTATTTCTGCGGCATAAACAATAGATTCTGAAACCCCAATCTGTTCTAGGATTTCTTATTCTTCTCAGTTACTTCTTTGTTTTAAGACATTATTCAAAACATATTCCAGACCCAAATATGCTTTTATTCCATATTTCCTTATCAGATTGTTTGTCACCTATAGGAACTCTGAGGGAGTAGGACACAAGACAAGCAAACTTTGGTCATTTTGATTCTTATGTGGAAGGCAGGGAACAGACCTGGGAAAACACATTCATCAGTTCAGTAAAAAATCTTGGTTAATCAAAAAGGAGGCACGGCTGGGCGTGGTGGCACACACTTATAATTCCAGCCTTTGGGAGGCTGAGACCGGAGGATCTGGGTTCACTGCCAGCCTCAGCTACCTAGTGAGACATTCCACAGCTTAGTGAGACCCTGTTTCAAAATAAAGAATAAAAAGTAGGGCTGGGGGTATAGCTCGGAGGTAGAATGCCCCTGAGTTCAATCCCCAGTACCGCAAAAAAAAAAAAAAAAAAAAAGGAAGCACGATACAATGAGTAACTGATGGCAAATTTCTCAATAATGATATCAGGAAAAGAAAGTAGCCACCTAGAGAATGTTAATAAATCCATGTGGTGGTGCACGCCTGTAATCCCAGTACTTTGGAAGGCTGAGACATGAGGATGGCAGGTTTGAGGCCAGTCTCAATAACATAGCCTTAGCAACTTAGCGAGACTCTGTTTCAAAATAAAAAATAAAATTAGGGCTGGGATGTAGCTCAGAGGTAGAGTGTCCCTGGATTCAATACCCAGTAGCAAAAAAAGAAAACAATTTTTAAATTAAAAATAAAAAATAAATCCACATCACATTCCTTGAACCAAAATAAATTTCAGAGAGAAATCCCATTTCAATGCAAATGGAAAATCATACAGTATTAAAAGAAAACAAACATAAGTAAATAATTCTGAAGTGGGCAAAGACCTTTGTATGACTCACAACAGAAACTATTTTTTTTTAAAAAAAAGGTAAGTTTAACTATTTAAAAAAAAAAAAGTACTGCAAAGAAAAAAACAATGATTTAAGGCAACTGACTAGCAGAAGAATATTTGCAACTCATACCACAAACATTGAGATAATCACCTTAATGCAAGAGTACCCCTCAGGCCTCGGGGTTACCTCCCAAGGCCCCCAGGAGTAATTTACAAATTAAGCACAGTAAGAGATTAACAACAACTAGTACTAAAATGGAACAATTATATGCCATTTTAAGAGGTGATGTAAACGTGGTTTCTTTTGAATGAATCCAGAAGAAGAATATTCGCAGACTACAATTGACTGTGGTTGAACTGTGGGTACCTGGAACCAAAGAAATCGAAACTGTGGCTAAGGAGAGAACTACTGTTCACAAAGATTTATGAATAGTTCTTAAACACATAAAGATGATGTGCAACTTCACAGAAAAGAAAGGAAGACAAGCTAAAGCCGTAAGGTGGCATACCTTGGAAGTTATCCGTGGAGTTCGCAAACCTTCCCTGGAGATATTAACAGCAGATTCTGATTGAGAAGTCCCTAGACCTGAGAATGCGCCTTTCTTTCTTTCTTTTGCAGTACTGGGGATGGAACCTGGGGGCATTCTACCTCTGAGCTACAGCCCCAGCCCTATTTTTTTATTCTTTATTTGGAAACAGGGTCTCACTAAATTGCGGAGGGCCTCACTAAATAGCTGAGACTGGCCGCAAACCCCGATCCTCCAGTCTCAACCTCCCAATTGCTGGGATTACAAGCGTGTGCCACCACGCCCAGCTGAGAATGCGCATTTCTAATGAGCTCCCTTCTTCGCTAGCCCAACAGCACTTTGTGTAGCATGCATTGCTGGTGTACATAAACATTCATAGTATCTGTCTGGAGGGCAATTTGACAACACCTTTTCAAAAAAAAAAAAAAAAGTACACTTTGTGTCAGCAATTCCACTTTATTCCATGGGATAATTGGTAATTACCTTAGGATATATTTATATGTGTGTAAAATTAGATGTGATCAAAGAAATTTACTGCATTATTATTACACTCGTGATTGAACCTAGGGGCATGTTCATCCCCGACCCTTTTTACTCCTTATTTTTAAATTTTGAGACAGGGTCTCATTGGTCTTGAACCTGTGATCCTCCTGTCTCAGCCTCCCAAGTACTGGGAGATAGACATGTGATTAGAATCCATGGTAATATCTTCAATAGAGGACTGTTTCATAACATTATCCATACAATTGACTACGCAGACGAGAGAAAGAATAAGACTGATACTAATATGGAAAAATGCCCATGATAGTTTAATTTTATAAAGAAGGTTCATAGTTCTTTTTCTACTAGTGGGTAAAGAAAAACTCCCACACGTTTGTGTCTCTCTGTGTGTATATAATTGTTTTATTGAGTGAGCAGAAGACATAATTTTTTTCCTCCCCATTACCTGTTCAAACCTGCTCTGTGATCCGAGTTCTTTCTTGCCCCTAGAGGAAATCTCAGATTCCAAAACTCTTTCAGACACGCTTGGATAACATATGTGTGTGAGCACCCACAAACAGTGGAGCGCCGTTTGCTTCCAACATAGTTCTTTTTCTATCTCTTCTGCCACGACAGGCAGATGGCCACAGCTTCCTGCCCTGGGATTGCTCACATACCAGTCATCAGGCCTCCTCTACTGGGTCCCTCAGACTCCAGGAGACCACACCAAGCTGCCCAGGCAGGCCCCCGGACACCCCTTTTTCATTTGAGGAGCAGTAAGGCAGAAACGTACGCCTTGCTTAGGTATCCAACAAATCTGCTACTTGCTTCGATTGTAACGGATGTAGGTACAGATCCTATATATCCCAGATAGAGACCCTAATGTTCAAGGCCAAAACTGGCAGCCTGTCTATTTTGCTGCATTAGCCCACAGTTCCAAACTTAAGATTTTGCATACACCTCCAGACTTCTGAACACTTAAAATGCATGGCAGTGGGGCCTGCGCTCTTCCTTGGAGCTATTTGGCTGAGGCTGAGCACAGGCTGTCCTTTTTAGAGGACCCTCGGGTTCCAAGCTCCTACCACTCCCTGCTGTCTTGGGTCCATTTAATCCATTTATTATCATAGCAGCACTGTCGTCTTTCTTCTACTCTCCAGATTCCTTAGTTGGTGTACCTTTGAGTCTGTGACCCTTCCCTTGGCTATAGAGAACGTTAATGATGGAGACAGGCAAAACAGTCAAGTCTTCTAACTCTCCCAGTTCTTCCTCCCAACTTTCCCTTCACTCTTCCTTGCCTCTAAATCTAGGAGGTCACTGTTTTCTTGCTGTCCAAAATTCCAATCTTTCCCCAAAGAAAGAAATGAGATCATCTTGTTTATACCAAATTATTAGTAATTCAATACATCTTATGGGGAAAAAAAAAAAAAAAAGAACCAGGGGTCAGTTAGTCTTTCAAAATGGAGAAATCCCAGCCATTCTGGCATTTGGGTGCAAGAGACTGTCCTCTAAGACCCTTTAAACCACACCTCACCAACAATTACTCCTTCTCCATTTTATGTTAGCCAGCTAAAATCGTTGCCAAAATGATCAGAACAGCTGCTCCATTTTGTTACTCGGGCTAGTGGCTTGCCAGGGAATCCCTGCTGCCCTAGTTAAGTTCTTCCTGGGAAAAATATTTATGTAATCCGTTCCTATTCTGGGATGGGATGCCCTGCATGTTTTAGCCTACCAAAAGCTTCATGTGTGCTATCGGTACAGTGTGGGAAGGTGAGAATAGAGAGGAAGGAAGGGAAGGATAGAGAGGAAGGATTGGAAGGAGGAAGAGAGGGAAGGGAGGAAGGGAGGAAGGGAGGGAGGGAGGAAGGAAGGAAGGAAGGAAGGAAGGAAGGAAGGAAGGAAGGAAGGAAGGGAGGGGAGGAAGGAAGGAAAGAAACTTAAACTTAGCCACATCTATAGACTAGACTGAGAAAGCACAAGAAGTACTTTCACAAGGCTCTGAAATCTTTACCTGCACCTGGGAATCTGTACAGATCATTCTGGAAGTCCACATTTTGAGAAGAATGCTAACAAGTTGAGAGCATTTTGAGGAAAGAAACCAAGAGAAAGAGAAGTCGAACCCTTGCCAACAGTAACAGAAGACTAAGGAAGGACTCGGTGGCCACCTGGGAAGATTTGAAAGGCTGTGACCAAGAAGAGGAACCTCACGGATTAGGTCTTTGTTGTGCCAAAGGAAAAAATAAGACGAATGGAGAGAAGTTAAGGGATGGGAGTGGGAGGAGATTTTGGCTCAGGAAATAAATTTAGCAGCTACTAGATAGAGATTGGAGGGAAACGACTTTCCCGTTTACTAAAAATACCCTGGGAGAGGCTGTTTGACCATCTGTTTGCAGTGCTATAGAAAGAATCCTTACCCTGGTTGGTGGTGGCCTGATTTGATTTTTGTTGGGACTCTTGAGACTAAATTCCACATTTGCATGAATTCCTACTTTGCATGTCTTAGCAAACATATAATCAATCCACAAACGCCAGACAAAGCCTCTACGGATTCCATTTGATCATCAGTGTGACCACTGAGGTCCAACCGCCTCCCAGTCCTGGGGTCTAACGCCTGGACTCCCCGAGTGTGCGATTTCTGCAGTCTCCTCTTTATGCGTCTTGGTTGTGCATACTTTGTATTCTGTGTTGTCAGTAAGCATGTGAAATAGATTTTTCACTCAGCGGGTTTTTCCCAAGCGCTCTTGCAAAGAAAATGATGTGGCCAATTGTTTATTCCATGGATAGCCTTTTTCTGTCCCCAGAATATGGCCAACATATCTATGACTCACATTCACAGGACAGAAGGATGGTTCTGGCTTATGCTTTTACTTCTTTGGGCCAATTGGAGAGTTATTTATAAACATTTATTGATTTGGATTCATAAACCAAAGAGGGAGAAAAAAAAATCTTGCTGTGCTGGTTGCTATGGTAACTAGCATTTCACACATGTCTTTGCCAACAGTGATGGCTCAGAGCAGAAACCCAAAGCCTACCTGTAGCTTCTCTCTGTGTTCTCTTTCCTTCTGCCTCTTTCACTGAAGATAAGTGACCTCTCTGACCAGTGCCAAGTGATAGCATGCTATCAAAGAGGAAGAAAAAGAAATGTTGCTTTCACCTATCCCTGTGGTGATTTCTTTACTTCTCTTGGGGACCTTTCCCCGACAGACATGACTTCCAATCAATTTTGATTGTCAAGAATTAAACAGATTCCACCACAGGTTGAGCTCTCTGCCATGTGCGGAGGCTGATATGGAAGAAATTCGGATTCTATTCCTTATCTTCAAGGAACTTACATTATAGCTGGGACCCAGGAGCCCAAGGATAAAGCAGCCCGCAGACTGTACAGAAGAAATGTAAAGTGACAAACCGCACCACAGAAGATAAAAGCAGCAAAGCACGCTGAGTGGGGCAGAGGCTCCAGAAAGAGACAGTTTGAACTGCATGGCCTTGAGCAGATTGCTTCTCTCTCTCTCTCTCTCTCTCTCTCTCTCTCTCTCTCTCTCTCTCTCTCTCTCTCCCTCCCTCCCTCCCTCCCTCCCTCCTTCTCCCTCTCCCTCTCCTTCTCCCTCCTTCCTTTCCTCCTCCTTCTTCCTCCTCCTTCTCTTCTTCCTTCTTCCTCTCTCTCTTTTTTTTGTAACTCACAGAAATGAGAGTCTATTGGGTTGTTTTAAGAAGAAAAAAAAATAACAAGCTTATACAAAGTGCTTACAAATAATGTCAGACCCATAGCAAGCTCTCAATTGTTGGGAATTATCATTTGTCTCCTGGAATAATTTTTTGAGATAATAGATAACTTCTTGTTTTTTCCAGGAAGAGATCCTGGTTTTGTGTGTGTGTGTGTGTGTGTGTGTGTGTGTGCGCGTGTGTGTGTTGGGGGGGGCAGAGCTGAAGCTTATACAATTTTGCTTACTCTATTTTAAAAACATAATAAAAAACTTATAAAATCAGGTATAAAGAAACTACAGATTTGAAACTTAAGCTAACAAAAATCTAAAAATATAATATATTATTTTAATGTGTAATTGCATAACACATTTTTCTAATATTTCTTCCCACACGTTCTGACTGTATAGTCTTTGACTGTCTCTTTATGTGACATTGATTTTTCTAACATTTTGTGTAGAAAAAAAATAGAAATATCATTCAGTCATTCTTCTAGCAGGGCTCATTGAATTGGCTTTTTATTATTGATGTTGAGATGTATAAACCACGTGACTTCACATACAGATAGGCTTGCTATTTATAGTACTGCTACAGGCTTATCACTTACAAATACAGGAATTCTGTTAAATCCTATTTCACTTGGTTGCCACAAAATTGGGGAGGGGGATAGAGTGTAGGTATAATTTTATACACTGTATCATAGACCATATTCCAGAGAAAACTTCTCTTTTGACTAGGCATTCATAAGAATAATGCCTGGCTTACATTTTTCTCCATTTGGTGACTGGAAGAATTTTGCACAGATGGTCAGTCCTCGCTTCTCTCCCACCACCCAGGTATTTCTGGTTCAGGGCAGATGTGCAGACTTTAACTGACCCCTGGATCTGCCCAGAGAGTCAACAGAGCCAGCAGTAGGATTCTTAGAAGCCATTCCTACACCTGAATGGCCTGCAACAATATGTAGAATTGATTGCCTACCACATAAATGTGTTCCATTAAATCTAAACTAAATGCTTTTCCAGCTTAACTTCCCCTGAGCTGGATACCCAAAATGACCATGGTTACTCATGGCCATCCAATGCTAGGAGAAAGAGAGAAAATGGTTTTATAGATTATTATTAGAGTATCTTGGTTTTGCTTTTTTTGTTTTTTTTGTTTTGTTTCTGGTACTGGTACCCAGGGGCAGTCTACCTCTGAGCCACACCATCAGCTCTTTTTTTATTTTTTAATTTGAAACAGGGTCTTGCTAAGTTGCTGAGGGTCTCCCTAAATTGCTGCAGCTGGTCTCAAACCTGTGATTGTCCTGTCTCAGCCTCCCACGTACTAGGATTACAAGAGTAAGCCACCACACAGGGCTTGTTTTTGCTCATTTTGCAATGACCACATGAATACCTTGCTAGGGCCCCTCCCTGAAGATCCTATGCTAGGGCTCCATCCCAGAAGGATGAATGCCTGGAGGGCAGGGGTGCTGAAGATCAAGCTTCATCACCCTCAAGGAAATGCTTTCAGTTCTCTCTGTTTGGCAGCAGAAAGACATTATTCCACACTTGAGACAGAATGCAAGCAAGAGCTCTGGAGAAGTGTAGATCACAGATGGAGTCCTGGGGGGGCAGGTCAGACCCTGGTCAATAGGGCTCGATTAGGACTCAGTAGGGTAGCAGAGACAGAGCAGGAATGAAAATCTTCCAGCAAGAAAGAGACAAGCTGAAAGCATTTTAAAATATGAGTTTGAATGAATTCCTCCTGAGCCTTAGGAAAATAAAGACATTGACTAATAAAATAAAATTAAAAATTAAAAAAAACTAGAAATGTGGACATAACTTCATTTGTTGCTCTGAAAGCCTGGGCAACATTATATTTTTTGGTGCAATCTGATCAAATATTCTTGGGTCATATGTGTCATCAGCAAGAGACCAAAAGGTAGATGTAGGATTAAGAGTGGGAAATTCCCAGCTCTATTATAGCGCTGGAGGTGTAACTTGGAGGTAGAATGCCCCTGGGTTCAATCCCCAGTACTGCAAAAAAAAAAAAAAAAAAAAAAAGTTTATGATTTTGAAGCAGTTTGGGTTTTGGATTTTCAGGTTAGTCGTGCACAACCTGAATCTGTTTTTCTGGGGAAATATTTAGCTTCATCTGTAAGCAGACTCAGAGATAGACATTGGCTTGCAGGAAGTTCCTTGAAAATACTCTCAGCAGTATCACCTACTGGGGAAGGGAAGAAAGGTAGGCTTGGTAGGAAGAAAAGTTAAACTCGTAATGAAGTTGCAACAATCTCACGGGAAGGTTTGAAGCTTGGATGGATCTTCAAAGATGGCCTGCCTTGAGGCAAGAGGCCTTGTACTTACTCCAGACCAACAAGTCAACAGATGCAGGAGACCTTGGTGGCGTGGCTCCCTTCTGGGGAGACGCTCAGGTGCGGCCAACATTCGAATAGCTGGGGAACAGGCACCAGGGTCCCAGAAGGGACATTTCGGCTCTAACAACGTTTTCCACTACAACCTGCAGACAGTATCCACTACAACCTGCCAAGCAAGAATGTCATTGTCTTCCTCCCACCTTGACTGAGAGGTAAGAGAGAGACATTAATTCAGGTGGGACTGTGACCGTCAGATCCTTTCCATTATGGTAATGAGATTAGTCCGTACCATAGTGAGTTAAGGAAAAAAAAACAAACAAGGAGGCAAAGGTAGAAACTGTATACTTGGTTATATGAGGCAGGGAGAAGGAGAAAAGCTGATTGTCAGCACAGAAAGATATGCAAAGGTGATTTTAATTTTTTTTTTAAATGGGATGGCCTTGCCCATGATAGTAGATGAAGGAAGAATTAAAGATACTTGAAAACACAGGTGAGAGGGAGAGAGAGAAAGAGAGAGAGAGAGAGAGAGAGAGAGAGAGAGAGAGAGAGAGAGGGAGAGGTGTTTAGCATCAAGAGTTAATAGAGATGAAATTTGAAGGGAATGAGGCAGACAACTTTCTGAGGGAAGGAAGGAAAGACAGCTGCAGCGACGATTAGAAAGAGATGTGAAGAATTCGTGGCCACCAAGTGGGGGTAGGTTCAGGACTTGAGATAAGACGAGATGTTCTGAAGTTGCTGCCTTGGGAAATTGGTAAGTTTGCTAGGCAAAAGGGAGAAAATGAGAAGAGGCTAAAAATTATGTGATGGTCATGGAGCCGGTTCTGATCCAGTTTTTGGTTCAGGTTTTGCTTTTGGTTTGGGTTATTTTTCTCCTTGTAGCTTATTTCACCCCAGGGCTAGGAATGGAAGAAATAGAAGGTCACACTGATCCTAGGTAAGGTATCGACTAGACTGACCGATATGGTAGCCTCATAGGGAAGAGAAAACCGTGGCTGGTGATGAGAGTTTACTTGAAATAAGTGAGGACACGGAAGGGGGAAAGCTAAGAGCCTAGGAGTGAGGTTGGTCAACCTGAAGTGACAAAGAAAAGAGATTTAAGAAGAAGTGAAGGAGAAAATGCAGGTATGGTTGCCGTCTAAGGGGTGCTGAACTCAGGTGAAGTACACCCTTTAATCAGGAATCCTTCTTGGGCCTGGTAAGCCTGCGGTGATCTTAGGGTTCAAATGTTTGGAGTCCTGCTGGTCCTCCTGCCTAAGAAGCCAGAAGCCACCCTGTCACATCGGAACTGTGTCTGACAATCACATCTCTAGTCGCCTCTGATGAGCAGGTCCCAGTGACCTTTTGACCTCTCCTTCATGTTGGACCCCAATATTCTCTGTTTTCAGAACCATGAGCAGGTTACTTATAATACTTTGTAGATCAGGGCAAGAAAGTGTGACTTCTTCATGTCATGTTGCTGAAAAGACTAGCCCTACCTCTAGGATTTTTTTTTTTTCAATCTCCTCTCAAAACCAGATGCTTTCTTCCTAGTTACAAGACAAGAAAAAAAGGCTCTGGGGCAGAATTGATTTTATACCAAGACAAATTACTTGTGCTGCATAAATGCTTTCCATACAGAATGTGGCCCTACGCAACAGCAGGGAATTTGTATTTAAACTTGGAGACGCGGATAGACAATAATGCAGCTTATGTTTCGTACCACATATGCACACATATGTGAAAACCCTATTAAGAATTCATTTGAGATTCTGAAATACTTCTGTTGTATGGGATCACCTCAGGCTCCAGGTAGTCTTTGTTTAAATGACATGAACCGAGGTAATATGAGAACTGCTGTGGTTGTTTTGGGGACAACAGTAGAAACTGGAGATGAACCAGGCCCTTTAGGTCACTCTGCACATTAAGTTCCTTGGCAGAGAAGATCTGTCCGAAGCCCTGTACTCAGTTACACATTCCCCGGGCCAGTCTTAACAGACACAAGAAATCAGGCTGCTTGCTGCCGGCTCCTTGGGAGTTTCTCCTTCCCAGAGTTGATTAAGACCTTTGGCCCTGTCTCACTCTGATTTAATTTTGTCACTGACTCCTGGCTATATCATCTTATGAAATTCCTAAGCATATCTCCAGCTTACCATTAGCTGGAGTTCAAAATGCTTCTAAGCAAAGGAAAGAGAGCATACTTCCGTGTAAAGAAGCTTTGGGCCAAATGACCTCCAACAACCCACTCACCATTGACCTAAACCATGGACCTTTGCAGAATCCTTCCCACTTGTCTAGAAGGCCCATAAAGAGAGCATCCCAGGCCTCATAAAAAGGTAGGTAGCTTGACAAGGAGATGCCATAAATAAATGATGCACTCCCAGGTCCAATTTCTTTTGTTTCATCCAAGTGTCCAAATACCACCTTGTTTTATTAATGCGGTGTCTTGTTGCCATTCTCAGTTTCAAAGCTGATGGAATCAAAAACAAAACAAAACAAAAAGTCCTGTATCTGTTCACAGACCGAAGTCCACCGATCTACCTATGAAAAGTGTGTTAATTTAATGTATTAATGAAAAAATTCTATTGGTGTTGTCTCCAATCTGTTTAGCGCCCAGATCTTCCTATCCTATCTTAACTGTTTGTTCCTTTTGTATTAGCTTCTCATGAGAAACTGCCTGGTTCTCTGTGAAGCAGGAAAATTGGCTCTTATTCTCTTGGATGGGTCATTGACATGAGCCCCAAAAGTTCAAGGGGAACACAGCTCATAGACCAATGCCAAGGTTGAACCTAGTTAGCCTAGGACCTGGAAGAGATTTGCAGAGGCTCAGAATTGGAAGGAACCTCAGAAATGGTCTAGTCCCCTCTCCTCCTGTAGCAAAGAAAATGAATTTGGGCAATTGCAGTAACTTCTCCAACACTAGCATAAGCTAGCGGCAAAGACCAGAGCAAAACCCAGTCCTTCTGACTCCCAGTCCAACACTATACAACCTCAGCTTCCTAAACAGAGCCACCAAACTGGAGGGGTTGTATCTTCATGTGCCACGATATAATGCAGGCCATGGCATAACTGTGCCACTTCTTCATAAATCTTGAATATTACTAGAAGGCAAGTAAGTTAAACACATTTTTATTTAAAAAATAAGTATTTGTTATGTAGGAGAAAACAAAATACACTTTTTTTTTTTTTTTTTGGTACTTAAAGTTGAACCCAGAGGCATTCTACCTCTGAGCTACACCCACAGCCCTGTTTTATTTTTTATTTTGAAAAGGGTCTCACTAAGTTGCTGAGGCTGGCCTCGGACCTAGGATCCTTCTGTCTCAGCCTCCCAAGTACTAGGATTACAGGCGTATGCCACCACACCCAAGTATTCACAGGACTTTTAAAAGAGAACACAAATCTCCAAGGAAGCTCGTGCTTGGACTATCTGGGGGCATGCGCTGTGGCACCTCTCTGCCCAGGGAGCATCATAGAGTGACGCGCATGGCTTGACTCCACAAATGCCTCCGATGCCCTGGAATTCTCTCCCAGGACCATTCGGGCCAATTTCTTTTTTGTTCTCATCATTTTTTTTTTTTCTTGTCTATCTCTACATAAGCAAGTACAAAGGATTCAAGCCCATGCATACAGGAATCTACTTTGTTCTCTTCTTGGATAGAAGGGAGAGAATGGCCTTGATGTCTTAAAACATTAAAATATGATTTCCTTTTTTTAAGACAGGGTCTCATTATGTTGCCCACGCTGGCCTCAAACTTCTAGGCTCCAGCTGTCCTTCTGCCCCAGCCTCCTGAGTAGCTAGGACTAAAGCCAGGCATCTGGATCATTTTTATGCTTTTTTTGCCATATTTTTTAAATATAGGTCCAGCTTAGCAAAACTAATTTCTTAGCAATATTAAATCTTAAGAAGAATAGCTTGTATATTTAAAAAAAAAAAATCTTCTCACTGAATTCTACATAGTGCTTTCTGATCGTTTGCATAACAAATGCGTTACTCAAATCCATATTTAATTATGTTTCTTCTCAATTTACTATCACTCCTGTGTTTTCAAGAGTAAACACAGTTTTTCCCCCTTCACTTAATTTACCTCCTGTCTCGCAATAGAAGTTGCTTTTAGAACTTGGTCAAAGCACTTATGAAGTATACATTAAAAGAATGTTTGAATACTTTTCTTGGTTCTACTAAAGCTCTTTAGATTTGGTCAGAGCAGCAGGTAGGATTATTTAGGCACGTATTCCTGATGCATTTCTGTCCAGAGAAGCAGGCTACAAACACGTATCTTACGGCGCTCCTTTTCACTCATTCCTTTGTTGTATTTCATCCATGACTCCAATTATTCACCTCTTCTCATAACCATGTGCTTGTCTTCATGACTTCACAGCCTTTCCTATCAAGCGGCAGAACATGCTTTCCTGTTCTTTGGTTAGGAGTTCAGTCCTGTGACTTGCTTCAATCCACGGGGTCTTAACAGATGAATGAGCAAAAGTCTAAAAGGCACTTGCATGTATTTGCTTGTTCTCTTGTGTCTCTACCATTACCCTGAGAAGATCTAGTGGAGGAGAGTCACTCCGGGGCAGCTCACAGCATCTGGGTGAGTCCTGCCCATAACCAGCAACTGGTTATTTTACTTGAGACCTTTGAAGATACCATTCTACTCCTCCTGACCTCCAATTTTCTGTTGAAAACTCCAATTTCATACCATTACTCTTACTGTGTCCCCTCTGGCTGCTTGCAAGATATGTTTCTCTCTGCTTGTTTTTCACCATGATGTGTTTTAGCTATGGTTTTCCTTATATTTTACTCTTCTGAGGTTTTTAGTGTTTCGTACATCTGTGGCTTGATTTCTTTCAAGGTTGTTTTGTTTTGTTTTAATTCTTGGCTATTACCTCCTCATGTATTGACCTCTTTCCCACTGTTTCTCTCTCCTCCTCTTCCAAGACTTCAGTAACACGTAATTAGATCTGTTCTGTGTATGCTCTAGGTCTCTTATATTCTCTTTGGTGTTTTCCATGCTTTGTTACTGCTGTTAATCTGGGATTCAGTACAGATGTTTCCTTTTGATTTATCTTCCACTTATTAATTCTCTTTTTGCCTGAATCTGATCTGCCAATAATCTCCTTCATTGGGTTCTTAATTTCAGATACTGTATTTTTTTTAATTTCTGAAATTATCATCAGGTTCTTTTAACGATATGGTAAGGAACCAGGGCCCTTGGCCTAGCAGTCCACGAGGAACTGCAGGCCTCCAACATCACACGAATGAGCTTGTTTTCAATTTCATACACTAGCAAACTTTAAGATGAATATAGCTTTGGTCAACAGTTTGACATCAGTCTCATGAAAAGTCATGAGCCAGAGGTACCCAACTAAACTGCACCCAGATTCTTTTTTTTAATCGATGCATTGTAATCATACATCTTTGTTAGGTACAAGCTGATAAAGGCATACATGCACACATTTCTCATTTAACCCTTCCCCAATTCCCACCCTACTCCTTCACCCTTCCTCCTTCTCAAGTTCAGTTTAGTGATTGACTTTGATGTATTTGTGAAAGTACATCATGTGCATTAGGTACACCCAGATTCTTGACCCACACAGATTGTGAGATGATAAAAGCTTCTTAAGCTAGCACATTTGGGGGGCATTTGATATGCAGCAATATGGAACTGATATAGATACCTACAAATATATAAAGAAAAGTAAACCCAGTAGAAAAATGAATAAAAATAAACAAGAGGTTTGCAAATGACAATATACAGTGGCCAATAAATAAATGAAAAAGAAAAGAAAGCCCAATCTCATTAGTAATCAGGAAAATTCAGTTTAAAGTCATAAAAAGCGACCACTATCCACCCACCAGCATGAATACTAGCTTAAAGGATTAATAATATCAATGTTGTGAGGTGGGGAATAATATAGGGCTACTGAAACACTCATGCATGGCTAGGGCGAGTGCAAATTAATACAATCACTAGAATATTGCTTCGCAGTATCTAGTAAAGCTGAATTAACTTCGAAGTGAATGCATGCACACCCATTAGAAATGTGTACACACACACACACACACACACACACACACACACACACACACAGCTAAATTCAGCAAAGAAACAAAAAATAACCCTTTCAAACACACATAGAGATTTATATAAAAAAAAAAAAAACAACAACATCCAAGAAGAATTCCTAACAAATGCCAATTTGGGGACCAATTCTTTTGGTCCCAAAAGAATTTTCAACAAATACCAAAGCATTAATATAAAACAGAGTGCGTTAAAAATATAATTCAAGAACAAAAATATAGCCTACCATTCCCCACATTCACTTTGTGTTATAATAAAACAGCAAAAAAAGAATAAGATTTAAATAATTCATCAGCCAAAAGAGAAATCAAACATAAATTAGAAAGATGTTCTTAACTGAAATATGATGAGAAGCATATACATCAATACGTATAATTTTTAATTGAGCCTAAGGTGAAATTTAGAGGGAAGTTCATAATCTTTATGGACTTAGTAGAAAAGATTATAATACAATGACATAAGTGTTCAAAATAGATAGTGAGGAAAAAATTGAGAGTAAACATGTGTAAATAGAAGGATGAATACCACTTAAGATCGGAATTTAATGAAATGGGTCACGAATGCGGTTAACAATGAATTAACTAGAGCTATACACTGTGAAATGATATTTCTACTAAGGACAGGCCACATATGCTGTGGTGGTCCCAAAAGATCATTATAATGGAGCTAAGAAATCTCTATCACCTAGTGATACCAGGGCCACGATAGTGTGTTTACAAAATACATGACTCAGGTGTTTGTGTGATGCTAATGTAGACAACCTGCTGTGCTGCTAGTCACATGAGAGTGTAGCATACAGTTATACAACCATGTGTGGCGCATCATACTTGGTAATGAAAATGACTGTTACTTGTTTATGTACTTAAAATGTTATACTTATATTGCAATTTGAGAGTATCTTTCTACTTACAAATCAGTTTACTGTAAACAGTACACCATGCTCTGCCACCTGCAGCCTCACGTTTCCCCAGTCTCTTGATGACTTCAAGAGGAAGCCTCCAGCAACCGGTGAATTCATGCTTACTTAGATTTACCAACATGTAGCTAGACACAGTGGCATATGCCTGTCATCCCAATAGAAGAGGGTCACAGGTTCAAGGCCATCCTTAGCAAATTAGTGAGACCCTGTTTCAAAATTTAAAAAATTAAAGAGGGGCCGGGGTTGTAGCTTGGAAATAGGATGACCCTGGGTTCAATCCCAAGAAAGAAAAGAAAAGAAAGAAAGAAAGAAAGAAGTTAAAGATTTCTTTCTCCCTTCCTTTCTTATTTTTATTTAGTGGTGCTAGGGATCGAACCTAGGGCTTTCTGCATGCTAGGCAAGTACTCTACCACTGAGCTACATCCCTAACCCTCTTTAATAACTTTAAACCTACCTGTAGCATTTCCCCAAAGGTCTGTTGTGTCCAGTTCCTGGATCACTCGTTTTGTCTGTTGGCTCAGTCTCACACCGCTCTCGGCCTCTGTACAGTCTGTGACTCATATTAAGTCTCCTTCTTCCCTTAAAGACACTCATTATATCTGAGTGCCGGAACTATCCCTGTACAGCCTTTCTTGGCATTTTCTTCTGCCAAGGCTCCAGAGTTTCCACTAACTCTGAACCAATTTCTATGTTTATTTCTAAGTTTCAGGTCTCTTTATACCGCGGGCAACAAAAAGAATGCACTTCATACCTGAAGGTAACATGGGTTTGGAGATTTACTTTCTCCCTTATTTAGAGTTTCTCACACATTTACAAATATCTTTGTCTACCATTGCTCCTGACAACCTTCCCTTTTAGCTTTCTGGTGCCAAGGTTTCTCTGGTCCCTTTCACACACAAGCCAAATCTCCAGTACTCCCAGCTTTAAGAAGGAGCGGAGCCTCATTCTGAGCTCCCCTTTCTGCAGGTCTGAGTTAGTGTATCCTGTGCCCAGTTCACAGGGTCTGAATTTGGGTCTGATATCCCCTTGATGCTCAATTCTTCAATTTCTTCTTCTTTTTTTTTTTTTTTTTTTTTTGACTGAGGATTGAATCCAAGGGCTCTCTACCTCTGAGCTATACTGCCAGCCCTATTTCAATTTTTTTTTTTTTTTTAAATTTTAAAACAGGGTCTCACTAAGCTGCCAAGAGCCTTGCTAAATTGCCGAGGCTGGTCTCAAACCTGTGATCCTCCTGTCTCCACCTCTAAAATACTGGGATTATAGGCATGTGCCACCCAGCCGAGCTTTATGATTCCAACTTTGGGCTTCTCTGTTCTTGTACTCGACATTTCCGTTTCTTATCGAGCAAGGCAGTGCATAATATTTTAATGTTGGCGTTTCATGTTAGTATCACATAGAAGCTAAAGTTCTGGAACTAGACTGTCTGGATTCAAATCTCAGTTCTGCCCATTTATGAGCTGAGTGATTGTGAACAGGTTATTTGTCCTCTTTAAACATCAGTTTCATTACTTATAAAATGAGAGTAAAAAGGCACAGCTCATGCGACTGCCATAAGGATTAAGAAGTTTAATATACATGGAGGGCTGGGTGTGGTGGTGCGCTCCTGTAATCCTAGTACTTGGGAAGCTGAAACAGAAGGATCACAGGTTCAAGGCTAGCCTCAGCAATTTAGCAAGGCCCTCAGCAATACAGTGAGACCCTGTTTTTTAAAAAAAATGTTTTTAATAATATTAAATAAGGCCAGGGGTGTGGTTCAGAGGTAGAACATCCCTGAATTTATTATTCCCAAGTACCATCCCCTAAAAAAAATTACATATATTTGGAGATCCTGCAATACCATATGACATATATTGAAAGTCTAATAAGCTATTTACTGTTACTATTGCTGTTATTTTTCTTAGGATCATCATCACCATTATCATCCTATATGTTCCCACGAGTTTACAAAAACACAAGGCTTTTTTTTTTTTTTACTAGACATGCTACAATATATTTTCTTTTTAATCCCAAAATAGTATCGCCCCGCCATCTGTGACACTAAGACTTCCTCCTCCCTCGCACATGTAGACTGAGAAGATGCAAATCAACCTTAAATTTAGTCTGTGTAAACTATCATTAGAAATGGTGAAGTGTTTCAAGGCCATTTGATCTATTTCTGAACTAATGATGAGTACTTTTTGTTGTTTTCCCCTTTGTGAAAGCTCTCTGGCTCCTGGCGGCCCGGGTCGGGAGGAGGTAGCCGTGCGTCCGTGGCCGCACCGTGGATCGGCCTTGGAAGGAAGCCGCACGGCTTGAGTAGCAGGCCCTGTCCCATGTCCCTAGAGAGGTGTCCTCGGAAAGGAGGTCTGAGCAAGAAGGAATGAAGTGGAGCACCATCGGGGCAGCTTTGTCGCAGAGGCTAATGAATGACTCCTTGACATCAGCTGGTCTCTGGCATGACGGGCATATGGTGTTTATTAATAAATAAAAAGGATATAATTACGTGGAGGCTGGAGCAGTCGGGGCCTGGTAACATTTGGTAAGCTGGCAAGCTGTCTGCCCCACTCTTTACCCTAACAGGTGGAATAAAATGAAACATCTCCGTCAAAAATCTATTCATAGCACATGACAGTCTTTGGTTATCTTTTGTTTCCCCCCAAAGAAGCAGTAGGTCATGCTCTAATTTGTGTCCATACATGTATGCTAATGTATTATTTAAATGACACTTCAGGGTAATCACAATCAATCCTTAGAGCTTTCAATGCATGGCTCCTTTAAAATATATCCCCAGCCTGAAGGTTGGGGCATTTCATGACAAGACTAATCATCATCTGGCGTTTTACACCACTGGTTACGTTACTCTTTGTTCTATGGTCTCTGTTAAAATCCTATTAACCGACACAGGTTTGTGTCCTTTAACTTGTGTCTCCCCTGTGGTAAAAGGTGAGAAATACATCAAGAAACCAGTATGAAAGGTAGAGGCAGGCATGGTGGCCCACACTTGTGATCCCAGTACTTGGGAGGCTGAGACAGGAGGATCACAGGTTCATGGCCAGCCTCAGGAACTTAGTGAGGCCCTCTGCAACTTAGTGAGACCCTGTTTCAAAATAAAAGAATAAAATCAGGCTGGGGGGGGGGGTGCAGCTTGGAGGTAGAATGCCCCTGGGTTCCATCCCCAGTATCAAAAAAAAAAAAAAAAAAAAAGGGAAGGAAGGAAGAAAGTAATAGTTGGGCATGGTAGTGCACACATGTAATCCCAGTACTTGGGAGGCTGAGACATGATGAGGGTCTCAGATTCAAGAAGAGCCTCAGTAATGTAACAAGACTGTCATCAACCTAGAGAGACCCTATTTCTTTTTTCTTTTTCTTTTTCCTTTTTTTTCCCTCCCTCCCTCCCTCCTTTCCTTCCTTCCTTCCTTTCTTTTGTTTTGATGTTGGAGATTAAACCCAGGGGCATTCTTTCTCCGAGCTACATCCCCAGACCTGTTTTATTTTTTATTTGAAAACAGGGTCTCACTAAGTTGCTGAGAACCTCGCTAAATTGTAAGGCTGTTTTTGAACCTGTGATCCTCCTGTTTCAGCCTCCCAAGTGCTGGGATTACAGTCATGCACCACCACACCCAATACCTGTTTCAAAACAAATAATAAAAAGGGCTGGGAGTATAGTTCAGAGGTAGAATGCCCCTGGGTTCAATTCCCAGTAACACACACACACACACACACACACACACACACACACACACACACACACAAAGTTAGAAGAGACAGACTTTCTGGATGCATATTTTTTTACATCTAGGCTGTATATACACAAAAACAAACATTTTGTCAAAAATGGTACAAATGGTATAGCTCAGTTAATAGCACCAAACAACCTTTAACTTATTTATAATCCACGAATTTGCCATTTTCTTAGAAAGGAGCCATTACAACCATACCTAACTCACCCTCTTGGATAAAAGTCTTTGATATCTGAGGCGGGAGGATCACAGGTCCCAAGGCTAGCTTCAGCAACATATTGAGAGCTTGTTTCAAAAAAGGGCTGGAGGTATAGCTTGGAGGTAGAATGACCCTGGGTCCAATCCTCATTCCCCCCCAAAACAAACAAACAAATAAAAAACTTTGATATCTTCCTTAAACTCTTCTTTCACATTTCATTTGCCATCATTGGGAAATTCTTCTGGCTCAGCCTTCAATAAACTCCAGAATCTTACTGCTTCACACACTTCTGCTGCAACTCTGGTCTGGGCCCCATCACCTCCCACCTGCACCACTGCAATCACGTCCTAATGGTCCCCAGCTCCTATACGTGCCACTCTGTAGTCCTTTGCACAGCAGCTAAAGAGTTCCAATAAAAATTAAAATAAAAATAAAAGTAAATAATAATAATAATAATAATCGGGTCACCATACTTCTGCTCAAAATCGTGCAGTGGCTCCAAAGTCCTTACAAAGGCTTCCCTGTGGCCTGGCTTCCCAATCTCGCTCCTCCCAGTCTCCCTCTCCCTCACTTTTCTCCAGCCAACTGGTCCCTGGCTGTTCCTTAAATATTCTAGACACTGTTTCTTACTCTGCCATAGTCTTTCATTGAATTCTACAAGGAGGAGTCAAGTTTTTGTTCAAATCTCACCTTCCAATGAGATTTGTCTCACCAAATACTCCCCCCCCTTTTTTTTAACCTTTTCTAATATTTTTTATTTTTCTTAATATACTTTTATTGGTGCAGTATAGCCTTACATCATAATGTGAATCATGTTGATAATGACATACATGCACACGGCAGTAAGTGGGCTTTCCCCCAGCTCCCTCCCCATATCCCCCTTCACCATATAGGGTACTGAGATTGACATTGGTATTCTCACTTATGTACTTATAGCCAATGGAAGTGATTCCTTCATTGATCCTCACTCTCCCCCCTCCCCTTCCCTAGACCACCTCCCTGGCTCCACTGAGGTTTCTCCTCCATTATCTGGAGTCCCTCTGGTATCCCAGTTACTCCCTAACTTCTGCATATTAGAGAAAACATATAAACTTTCACTTTCTATGACTGGATCTCACTTAACATAATGTTCCCTAGGTCCTTCCATTTTCCTACAAATGACATAATTTTTTCCTCCTTTGTTGCTGAGTAGAACTCCATTGTGTGGATATCCCATAATTTTGTAATCCATTCATCTGTTGATGGACACCTAGATTGGTTCTTATAGTTTGGCTATTGTGAATTGTGCTACTATGAATATGGATATGCAAATATTACTGTAGTTCTCTGATTTCAGTCCCTTTGGAAAGATACCCAGGAGTGGTATAGCTAGATCATATGGTGGATCAATTCCCAGTTTTCTGAGGAATCTCCACACTGATTTCTTTAGTGGCTGAACAAATTTGCAATCTTACCCACAATGTAGAGAAATTCCAGTTTCCCCACATTCTCACCAGTATTTATTGTTTTTTTGAGTTCTTGATGATTGCCATCTGATTGGGACTAGAGGGAATTTCAGTATAGTTTTTTGTTTGTTTGTTTTTTGGTGGTACTGGGGATCAAACCCAGGGACATTCTACCTCCAAACTACACCCCCAGCCCTATTTTTTTATTCTGAAACAGGATCTCACTAGGTTACAGAGGACCTAATTAAGTAACTGAGGCTAGCCATGAACTCATGCTTTCTCAGCCTCCCAACTACTGGGATTACAAGTGTGCACTACCATGCCTGGCTCTCACTGTAGTTTTGATTTGCATCTTCTTGATTCCTAATGATGTTGAACATTTTTTCATATATTTATTGACCATTTTTCAGCATCTATTGAAATGATCATGTGATTTTTGTCCTTGGTTCTAGTTATATGGTGAATTAACATGTATTGTTTTGTATATGTTGAACCAGCCTTGCATTCCCAGGATGAAACCAACTTGGTCATGGAGTACAATTTTCTTGATGTGGTTTTGAATGTGCATGGCTAGTATTTTGTTTAGAATTTTTGCATCTATGTTCATGAATGATATTGGTCTTTTCTTGAGAAATCTTTATTCAGTACCAAACACTGTCTTTAAAATGAGAGCCTACCCTCTGCACCAGGTGAAGAGGTCATTGCCTCCTCTTCTACCTAAATGATTTGTCTTCTAACATACTATGCAATTTACTTATTAATGATGCTTATAGTCTCATCCAGCTTCCCTGTAAAGCATAAGCTCTTTGAAAGCACGAATCACCTCTTCCATGATGTACTAAGCACCTGGATTAGAGTTGCCAGGTAAAGGACACCTGCTACAATTTGAATTTCATTAAAACTGTGGATATTTGTTTGAGTATAAGTATGTCTACACAACAGTTGGTTTATTTGTTTCCATTTGAAACTTAAATTCATCTAGAAATGCTGTATATTTTATTTTATTGTACTTGAGATTGAACCCGGGGCATTCTACTTCCAAGATACACCCCCAGCCCTTAAAAAAAAAAAAAAAAACTTATTTGGAAACAGAGACTTGCTAAGTTGCTGAGGGTCTCACTAAATTGCTGAGTGTCAGGAGCAAACCCTCAAGGCAACAGGGTAGGGGGTCCCTCGTTAGGTGGGGACCAGGATGAGGTCTCAAGAATATGCTCATACCCACTGCAGTGTTGAAAGCATATCTGTTTAATTCATGTTAGCCATTATTTCTTATACTCTTTTTTACAATGAAGCAGGAATTTTTACAGACTTGTTTTTCTTAAAGTTGAGTGGGTACATCTTTAACTAGAAGAGTCATTTCCCATAGTATTTGATGGGATTAAGAAAACAGCAAAGGTTACAGAATACAATACGTATATAAAATTCTTTTAGTATGAAACAGTGTTAAAGGTTAACAATGGAGAGGAGTCTCTATTCATTAGATTAAATCTTCACTATTTGCTCAGCTCCTGTCAGGCAGCTAGAAAGGAGTTAATAAGTGGTGGAACAAGGGGGAGGTGTTTCCGAGAGAGAGAAACTATCTGTCTTAAAGCTTTCTTTACTCATAGATAAAAAATAGTAGACCTAAGTTCCTTTGATTTGTATCTAAGCTTGCAAGGTTCAATTCCTGATGTTTGTAGAGGGTTAATGAATATCTCTGAAACAAGATGAGGCATTGTTCTTTTCACAATCCGTTTAACCATCCTGTGTTTCTAAGAATTTTTTCTTTATACTTAATGTGAAAGGAAAACCCAAAGCACCCCAAATTTCTAGAATATAATAATGCAAAGTGGGAAATGCCACATGTTCTTTCTTTTGGAATCAATTGCCTTGCAAGATTCCAGTGGGCCGAGCCATGCTCAAGGCCCAGCTATTAGGATGATGTCACAGCTGAGGTTGGTCTCAAACCTGCGATCCTCCTGCCTCAGCCTCTCAAGTTCTGGGATTACAGGCATGAGCCACCACTCCTGGCTTGTATTTTTATTTGTTTCCTCTGGCAACCCTAACCAAGAACAGCATCTGGCATCATCATCAACCACATGGCAAATATTATGTATGGCCTATTTTTAAATTAAAAATAATTTTTACTTGAATTATTAATGCATTTTGAGCTAACTGGATATACTCCCAGAGTTTTATATCATCCTAGTAAGTACTTTTAGGAAAAGGGTATTGTCAAAAACAAGAACAATCAAATGGAAAAAAAAAATCCAAGTATGCCATCTACAATTCAATAGTGCAAGGAGATATTAAATCAATTTTAAGCATATATATATTATGATGCTGAGCAAAAGGAACATTCCAAAACCAAACCAAAAACTGAAACATATTTTGGAGAAATCACATTAGAGTGAAAAGCTAGAGATTTGAGATAAAGTAGAATCTAATGTATTGCTGAAGAATATGTGGGGAATGAGGAGGGTACCTACATAACACATAGATTCAACCTCTAATTATTCTTTCCCACTAATTGTTGCCATCCTTTATTTACATGACCAGGAAGCACCGAGGAATGACTTAGTGTAACACATCTCCCTTTCATCATTGAGCTATAAGATATCTTTATTTTATCTTGGACACGAGTTGCTTATAAACATAAGATTTTTAAATATTATTCCCAATCTGTGAGTTGTCTTTTCACTCTCTTATGTCCTTCAAAACACAAAAGCTTTTCATTTTGGTGAAGTCTAATTTATATACATTTTCTCTTGGTTCTCATACCTATGAAGAAACCTCTGCCTAATCAAAGATCAGGAAGACTTACTCATATGTTTTCTTCTAAGAGTTTTAGACTTTACCTCTCACACTCAGGACTCTAATCCATTTTGAGTTCATTTTTGCATATGTTTTGAGATAGAGATCCAACTTCAATTTTTGGACATATGGATATCCAGTTGTCAGCACATTTGGTAAAAAGACTATGCTTTTCTTATTTAATTTTCTTAGCACACTTGTCAAAAATGAATTGACCATAAATGTATGGGTGTATTTTTGGACTTTAAATCCTATCCCATTGATTTATATGTCTGGTTTTATGACAGTACCACATTCATTTGATACCACAGTTTTGCAGTAAGTTTTTCCAGCTTTATTGAGACACAACTGACAAATAAAAACTGCATATACTTAAGCATACACTGTGATGCTTTGATATACAGATACATTGTGAAATGATTTCTGGAATCAAGGTAATTAACATATCCATCACCTCACCTAGCCAGTGTGTGGAGGGGGAGGAGGCAAGATGTACTCTCAGCAAACTTCAAGTATACAACACAGTACCGTTAACTGCAGCCACCATGTTGTACATTAGATGTCTAGAATGTATTCATCCTGCAGAATTGAAACTTTATACTCCTTGACTAACATCACCCCATTTCCCATACCTCCAGAATGGTGGTACCCACCATCTTCTATTCTCGGCTTCTATGAGTTCCAATTTTGCCTTTGATTCCACATATAAATAAGACCATGCAGCATTTTTTTCTTTCTATGTCTGTCTTATCATACTTAGCACAATGTTCTCCAGGTTCATCCATGTTGTCACAAATGACAGGATTTCCTTGTTTTTTTAAGGCCAAATAATATTTCATTGTGTGTGTATATTTGTGTGGTATGTGTCTGTGTGTTATCACATTTGCTTTATCCATTCACTAGTTGATGGACATGGATTTTCCCATATCCTAGTTGAACCCCAAACCTCCTACAATGGCACCTTTGTCCACAGATAGCTGCCAAATATTTGCTTCTGTGGCTGGACATGGGCTGGGGACCTCCTATGCTGCCATCTTGCTGCCATCACTCCCAATGAAGCTGCGAGACATTTTGAAGTCAAGAAATATAAACCCTCCTCCTTTGTTTTCTTTTTCAAATCCATTCAGGCTATCCTTGATCTCTTGCAATTCCATGCAAAGTTTAGCTTATCAATTTCTACAGAAAAATAGGAAGCTGGGTTATTTTTTAAAGGGTTGGATTGAATGTATAGATCAATTTAGAAAGTATTGTCATCTTAATATTAAGTCTTTCAGTTTATGAACATAGGATGTGTTTCCATATATGTAGGTCTTCTTTAATTTCCTTCAATGTTGTTTTGTGGTTCTCAATGCCTAAGTCTTACAGTTATCTGTAGATTTTATTTGAAAGTACTTTTCTACTATAATTAGTGGAATGCTTTTCTTAAATTTATTATTTATTTCAAGCATATGGAATGACTGTTGCTTTTGCCATTACTTTTGTAATGTATTACAATTGGCTTTAGCTTTTGGCAGTTCAACTACAAAATCCATATAGTTGTGGTTCTCGTTGAGTTTATCTTTAGAATTCATTGAGCTTCATGGATATGTAGATTAATGTTTTAATAAAATTTGGCAAGTTTTCAACCATAATTTTTTACAATGTTCTTTCTGACCTTTTCCTTCTCCTATTATGCAGGTATCCGTATAGTTGATGGCATCCCACAGGTCTCTGAGCCTCCGTTCATTTTTCTTCTTTCACTTTTCTTTCTGCTTCTCAGACGAGATAATCTCAAATAAACTGCCTTTGTTGATCCTTTCTTCTGTCTGCTCCAATCTGCTGGTCAGTCCTTTAATGAAATTTTCACTTTATTGTACTTTTCAACTCCAGAATTTCTCTGATCTTCTCTTTAAATTTCTATGCCTTTATTGATAATCTCTGTTTTCTGAGACTCTCATACTTTACTTTTTTGGATATGAGTTATTTTGGTTTTTTGGAAATATGTGTCATAGTTTACTTAAACACTGTGTCTTGTAAGTCCAACATATGAGCTCTCTCAGTGATAGTTTCTTTTGACTGCTTTTTTCTCATGTGTATGAACTTTACTGTGTCTTTACATGATTCATAATTTTTTTGTTAGAAATTTTGTTAAAACTGGACTTTGAATAGCTTTTAGTTATTGCTATTGTTGCAGCTGCTATTTGTTTAGTGATTTGCTAAACTTAAGTTTGTAAAGTATAAAATGTATACTCTTTGTTGTGTGTAACTACTAAAATCTCTGCCTGCCTGGTTAACTTAGCCGTCAGCCAACAATTGGACATAAATTTTCTTAAATGCCTCGAACCAATAAATTAGTCTCTCAGCCTTTTTTTGCAAGCTTTGTGTGCCTGCTAAGATACATGTACACTGTTCTGGCGATTTAAAACTCCACTTAGAGGCCAGGCGTGGTGGCACAAGCTTGTAATCCCAGCATTTGGGAGGCTGAGACCGGAGGATCCGGGTTCGTGGCCAGCCTCAGCTGCTTAGTGAGGCCCTCCGCAACTTAGTGAGACCCTGTTTCCAAATAAAGAATAAAAAAACAGGACTGAGGCTGTAGCTCGGAGGTAGAATGCCACCAGGTTCCATCCCCAGTACTGCAAAAAACAAAACAAAGAAACAAACAAAAACTCCACTTAGCTTTTATTTCCTGCTGGTACACACACTCGAGTTCAGCCAAAGGAAATCGGTGTCTTCTCAGGTCTTTCCTGGGATGCACAGACACTTGCACATATGTGTGGCCTTCTGGATTCCAAGGAATATGGCAGAGTTTTTCAAAGCTCCCCATAGATAATCTCATTTGCAAGCTTTTTCTTAAAAAAAAAATTTTTTTTCTTCATTGGTTATTATCACCTACAGTGAACTGAATGCTTATATTCTCCCATTTTATATGTTGAAATGGTGATTTTGTGTCCAGAAATGGGGCTTTCGGGAGGCAATTAGGTCACAAAGGTGGAGTCCTCATGAATGGGAGGAGTGACCTTATAAAAGAAATCCCTGAGATCTTTCTCACAGTTTCCTCCAGGTGAGGATGTAATAGGAAAGCGGCCCTCACCAGAGGTGAAATGCATTGATGTCCTGACCCTGGAGTTTCCAGCCTCCAGAACCGTGAGAACCAAATTTCTGTTGCTTACAAGCCATCCAGTCTATGGGTATTCTTGTTATAGCAACTTGAACAGATCCAGACACCACTGCACAAAGTTACAATGTTAAGCAATTGCCACCGGATTTCTATTTTATTTTTATTTTTTGGAAGTGTTTCCCTTATTCATTCCCCATCTCCCCCAAACCCTCCCCTAGACCTCTTCCCTTGCTCCATTGGGATTTTATCCTCCATTATCTTAATATATATATATATTTTATTTTGAAACGAGGTGTCACTAAGTCGATGAGGGTCTTGCTAAGTTGCTGAGGCTGGCCTCCAACCTGTGATCCTTCTGTCTTAGCCTCCCAAGCACTGGGATTCTAGGTATGTGCCACCAAGCCCGGTGCCACCAGAAATTTTTGACAAGTGCCCTAGGAAAAAGGCTGTCTGCACTGAGTGAGTTCTGCCTGAGGTCAAGTAAAGATGTGAGTGGAGTTTTTCAGATTGCTGCTAGACAGGTCAAATAAGGACAAATCTCTGCAGTTTGTAACTGTGAAGCAGTTGGTTTTCAAGGCTACTGTGGATATGGGGAGAAAAAGAAAAAGGCCAAAAAGTTCACTGTTCGGATTGAGATTCACCTGGTTTTCTTCAATAAACACTTAACTTGTTGCAGTCCTTCCATTAATTTTCAGAGTTCTGAAAACGTTGATTTTGATCATTTTTGCCCACGTTCTCATTGCATTTATGAGAGAATAGATTTCAGAGGTCTTTACTCCACCATTCCTGAAGTACTTTTCCTGATAGAGTATGCTAGACCCTGTGAGTCCACTGGACCAAGAAAGGCAGATCACATTTTGGAAGTTGGGTCTCTTCTTGTGAATGCATTGCATATTTTACACCATCGCAGACAACTTCTCCAAATAGAACTCTCTTATGTGGGACCCATCCTTTGGTTTTGACATGTGCAAATGGATAATGCTGAGCAGCTCATTGAGTTCCATGTGAGGAAAAATACAGCCCTTTCTTCCTACATTTTAGGTGCTATTTATAGTTAAACATTTGTTTTCTCACACAGTTCTTATGAAATCTTCCTGTTCCACTCTTTTCCTCCCAATTGTAATAGTTTAACAGGGTTCTGCTGAACTAAAATATAAGATATCCCATGTTTAGCTGCCTAAAATTAATAAAATAGGGGCAGAGAAATAGGAGACATCAGGCCCACCACTCACTTTTCAAAAAAAAAAGCACTCCTTTGCCTTAAACAAGTGAGACCAGGTTATCTGTCTTCTAAAACCCATGTTGTCTATGGATGAACAAAGTCGGAGGATACTGTTGAAGATAATATAGTACTTAACCAATGTTTTACGCCATGTAGAAATGATTTACAGGAAAATGAAGAGGTAGATTTGAATTTCCTAACATTTCAAAAATTGTTCAAACTCATGATATTGTGCTAATCAGAAATATTTTATTTTTCCCAAGCTTGCAAATTTAGCTGAGATGAGGGCACCTCAACAGCAAAAAGTTAAATATGTGTATGTGTGTGTCTGTGCACATGGCATATGTGTGTGTATATGTGCACACATGTGCATGTGTATATACACACACATGCACACCCACATAAATATATATAAATTCAAATATATATATGCATATATATATATGTGTGTGTATAAACTAAGAAGTATTTTTTTCAAGACAATGTAAATGTTTAATGTCCATACATAGAGATAATATTTGGACCTAGGCTAATTTATTTTGGTACAAGGTACTGTGATACTTCTTTCAAAATACCAGGCAACCTAGTAAAATGTTTATTTGCTTTTTCTACACAAAATTACTCATTGAATGTGTGTGTTCATAAAAGAAGACTTAATGATAGTTTTCACCCATGAGAGTGCAAGAAAAGAAAAACAAAAGTTGAAATTGGAAGAAAAAACTAGATAAAAATGTTTCACTTTTAAAATTATGGGAAAACATCCTAATAAATATCTCCATAAAACTTGAAAAATATCCAACTGTGTAGTTAGTTACTTAACTGAAATAAGGTTTACACCACTGATTCGTCACTGGAATTGTCCTTTCAAGTTAGAAGAAACATTTCTTTAATTAAGAGATCCTATGCTGAGATCAATTCTCCGTGTAAGCAGAAAATGACACTCTTCCTAATACAAAGGAAATTTCCTGTCTACGCTATACTGCATGTAAATATTTGGTGCCTAGACATACAGTGCAGTGTAGATAGAAATACAACAGATAAACCTAAATGAATGATTTTCATAAAATGAATTGTTTCACTATGTTCCTGTGAAAATAATCAGATGAATGGCTTCATTTTGTAAACAGAAATAAACAGATATTATATCTTAACCCCAAGTATATAAACATATCAACCTTTATAACATCGTATCCTCTGTTTAGGTGACATTTAAATCACAGAACAGAAAGGTTTCCTGATTTGCACAAGACTCCTTCAGAATCGCTGTAAAGATAGGACAGAATCCCTGACTGCATTTTGATTTTGTGGTGTGCTTTTTAGCTAATTTATTGGCGCTTGATTCTTTGGCAGAGACTGTTGAATTGCTTCCTAAATGGCATGCTTTAAGTATAGAGATAGACTGTCTGCTTTCTCCAATTGACGCTCCTGCACTCCATCAACTGGTCGCTATGTGGTCTCTTCTATTTCTCCCTATTAGGTTCCAAATTTCTGCATGCCTCTCACAGGAGAGATGCCTGTGATTATGTAGGAATATTGCAGGCTTAAGGAAAGAGAAATAGTCAGATGGTAGAGGAAATATTCAGACTGATTTCAGGCCTAAGAAGTATTGCCGGGTGTGGTGGTGCATGACTATAATCCCAGTACTTGGGAGGCTGAGACAGGAGGATCACAGGTTCGAGGCCAGCCTCAGCTACTTAGTGAGGTCCTCCGCAACTTACTGAGACTCTGAGGTGGTAAGAATTTACACCTACTATGGACCTCCTGGGAGACACGTCTGCATTGTGATTTTGTCTCTAAATGTTGAGCTTAGCTGATTTAGTCTACTGCACTTTCAGTAAAGGTTTGCTGGAAATCCAGTTGCTATAAATTGCTATGTGGTCCATCTTAAAGTCATGTTTATTTAATGAAGTGTGTGTGTGTGTGTGTGTGTGTGTGTGTGTGTGTGTGTGTGTGTGTGTCTGGGGATTGAACCCAGTGGCATTCAACCTCTGAGCTATACCCCCAGCCCTATTTTATTTTTCACTTGGAAACAGAGTCTCACTAATTAATCCCAAGTACTGGTATTACAGGTGTGCACTACCAGGCCCAGCTTATTTGATGAATTTTTAAAACGGAAAAATATGTTAATATTTTTAATGTAACGGGGTTTTCACCAGAAGTTCTGCATTTATAACTGGCTTTTTAAAATTCCAGTTCAGGCCATGATAAAGTACCTGGTATCACACTTGCTTCACACCATTAAACAAGAACAATAAAGGATACAATATAGAAGACAACTTTTTTGCACTAAACAGCAAACAATTTGTGGGTACAACTCTTAAGAGAGTGGAAATACAGATGAGTCCCACATCTTTGCTAGATTTCTTTCTGAAGTTATTTTCTAACTTAGCACAGGAGAATAGAGCCCAATTACAGAGTGTCAGTTTCCCAGGGCCAAGGAAGCAGAGATTAGAGTTCAGTTCTGCTAAGAATGCTGAGACTTTGCAGGTAGGTTCCAGGAAAAGGGGAGCAAAGGTGAAGGGCCCCAAAATAATCTGAGTAATCCCAGCATTTGGGAGGCTGAGACCAGAGGATCCGGGTTCTCAACCAGCCTCAGTTACCTAATGAGACACTCTGCAACTTAGTGAGACCCCGTTTCAAAAAATAGAGAATAAAAAATAGGTCTGGGGGTATAGCTCGAGGGAGAATGCCCCTGAGTTCAATCCCTAGTACCACAAAAAAAAAAAAAAAATTAATGGACTATAAAGAGGCAGGAAAAAATGATGATAATCAAAAGAAAAAACGATCAATAGAAGCAGACATAGAAAGGATCCAAATATTGAAGTTAGCATACAAAGATTTCGAAATCATTACAAATATTATGCTAAGGAAAACTTAGATAAAATTGGTAACATAAGGAATATTACAGCTGAGAATTATAATTTATAGATGTATTAAATGACCATCTGAGAACTAGAGGAAGTTACTTTGTGTGTTTAACAGAACAGAGAAGAAGACAGGCTTACTGAATGCGAAGACAGGTTGAGCAGCATAACCAAAGTAAAGCATAGTGTGGGGAAAAGAATAGAAAAACGAGAGATCAGGGACACGCTTTAAGTAGTAATACACATGTCATATGATATGAAGTGAGGTATTACCTCTCAATGGAAAAGAAAGAAAGGACAAAATAGAAAAAAATGTTGATGAAATCATGTCCAGGTTACATTCAAAATATGATGAAAGAGATAAATGTTATAAGTTCAAAAAAACCAAAATAAGTACTTCATGGTCAAACTGCTGAAAGAAAAAATTAAATAAAGAACAAATCTTAAAGAATAAATCTTAACATATATATGTTATTATATATATACATATATATGTGTGTGTATATATATATATATATATATATATATATATATATATATATATATATATTACCCCAAAGGGAAAAAACTTAAGAATGACATATGAGTTCTCAGCATGTCTCCAAAAGACATTATTTTAATAATGTCCAAAGAGCTGGGCATAGTGGCTCACACGTGCAATCCCAGTACTTCAAAGACTGAGACAGGAAATCACAGTTTTGAGGCCAGATTTAGCAACTTAGAGAGACTCTGCAATTTAGCAAGACCTTGTTTCAAAATAAAAATAAAAAGGGCTTGGGGTATAGCTTGGAGGTAGAATGCCTCTGGGTTCAATCCCTAGTTCCAAAACAAACTTTTAATAGTGTCAAAAGAAAAAAATACCTGCCAACCCTGAATTTCAGGTTGTACCAGGTAAAATATCTCTAATAAATGAAAACGGTATGAATATGTTCAAGAAAAAAAAGTTTAAACAAATATATCATAGGAAGACTAGTCTTTTTGTTTTGTTTGTTTATTTGTTTTGCCTTTTTGTGGGGTTTGGTGGTTTGTTTATTTGGGGGGTTTTTGGCACAGGAGGTTGAACACAGGGCAATCTTATAAGAAACATTTAAGGAAGTTTTTCAAAATAAAATAAGAATAGTTATTGCAAGTGAGAGCACGGAAGAGCAAGAGGCAATGAAAAGCATCTTTAACCATAAAAGACTGATGACTATGTAAAATAATATAGTTTTGTGTGGAGTAAAATATATGTGTCAAGGTAAACATATATTTATTAAAATAGCAAATTAGAGGAAGAAATGGAATCAAAGTGTCCATTGCAGGATGTGGTACAGGATCAGTTTAAGGTGGGCCGTAATAAATTAAGAATGTGTTTTGTAATTTCTAAAGTCGTCACTGAAAATATAAAGGTATGACAAAAAGAAACCTAACGGAGGAAATATAGTAGAGCAATGGCGGGAAAGGAGGAATAAAGGAACAGAAACTGGGCAGAACAAATAGAAATCATAACTTGGTAGACTGAAGTCCAATTATATCAATAACAAAAGTTCAAATAAACAGTCTATTTGGAATGCTTACAATGAAGCCGGGCGTAGGGGCAAATGCTTGTAATCCCAGTACTCGAGAGGCTGAGAGAGGAAGATCACAGGTTCACGGCCAGCCTCAGCAACTTAATGAGGCTCTTCGCAACATAGCAAGACCTTGTTTCAAAAAATAAAACAGGGCTGGGGGGTGTAGCTCAGAAGTAGAATTCCCCTGAGTTCCATCCCCAGTAAAACATACACACACACACACACACACACACACAGATACAAGTCAAGAATAGCCATGGAGAATATAATATATGCATAGGGTGAAATACAGACTGGGTAGCCAGCCTGCATGCTATTGTTTAGGGTTGCTTTGTTGCGGTACTAGGAATAGAACCTGGAGTATTCTATTGCTGAGCTATACCCGCAGCTATATTTTATTTTGAAATGGTCTCACTATACTGCTGAGGCTGGCCTTGAACCTATGGATCCTATGGTTGCTCTCTCAACCTCCCAAGTACTGGGATTATAGGCGTGGGACATCATGCCCACCTCTGTGACGGTTATTTTTATATATGTCAGCTTGGCTAGGCTGTAACACCCGGTTGTTCAGTCAAACACTAGTCAGCATGCGACTGTGAAGATATTTTGTAGATGTGGTTGACATTTAAGTCAGTCGATTTTAAGTAAAGGAGATTGTTGTCAATAACATGAGTGAATCTCAGCCGGGTGTGGTGGCACACGTTTGTAATCCCAGCATTAGGAAGGCTGAGACTGGAGGATCCGGGTCCAAGGCCAGCCTCAGCTACCTAGTGAGGCACTCTACAACTTAGTGAGACCCTGTTTCAAAATAAAAAATAAAATATAGGGCTGGGGGTGTAGCTCGGAGGTAGAATGCCCCTGAGTTCAATCCCCATTACCGCAAAAATAAATAAATAAATAAATAATACGAGTAAATCTCACCCAATCAGTTGAAGTCTGGAGAACAATATCTGAGGTTTCCTGGAGACGAAAGGATTCTGCCTAGAGACTCAAACGCAGAGCTTCTACCTGACTTTCCAGCTTGTTGGTATCTGCTATAGATTTCAGACTTGTCAGCCCACGAGTGTGTGACCCAGTCCCTTAAGATGGATCAGTCTTGACTGATAAGGAGAGAGAAAGAGAGATGACAGATAGACACACAGGCAAACACATCCTACTGGTTTTATTTCTCTGGAGTATCCTGACCCACACATATGACTAGGCAAAACCACCATGTCCAACAAGAATGTTGGCTGAGAACCAGAGGAATCCAGAATGGATAACGAAGATGAGTACCAACTGTAGCCCCGAGACCACCTGGAGGCTGTAGTTCATCCCATTAACCTTCCACTTCTAAGATTTCCTAGGGAAAGGAGGATGGGAATCCTGGGGGAGCTGCCCAGGACTTAGATAAAGACATGAACCCAATGGGTAGCAGGGGTAGACCCTGATGGACACAGTGATGCGCCCCCCACATCCTCCTTCAAGAACGAAGAGCTTTGCCAGGCGTGGTGTCACACGCTTGTAATCCCAGCATTCGGGAGGCTGAGACCGGAAGATCCGGGTTCACGGCCAACCTCAGCTACCTAGTGAGGCACTCCGCAACTTAGTGAGACCCGGTTTCGAAATAAAGAATAAAAAAAATAGGGCTGGGGGTGTAGCTTGGAGGTAGAACGCCCCTGAGTTCAATCCCTAGTACCGCAAAAAAAAAAAAAAAAAAAAAAGAAAAAAAAAA